>JBBPUB010000623.1:0-11206 GCA_038094415.1 Xerocomus alliaceus
TGCCCACAGAGAATGAGGGGGATCGATCCCGTGTGTAGAGATGCCGTCCGATTACTCGTTCGTTCACGGGGGATTCAACTTTGCATGGCTGGACACCTTGGCGATGTGCTTTTTCTTTTCTTTTTTTATAATAATGTGGTCTGGGTGTTTGTATGCCAATCCTTTTGGATGAGTCTAACATCCATGCTACTCCTGCAATAGTGTCCGAATTGTTGATTTAACATTCAACATTCAATGTTGACTAAAGAGGCCCTCATTATAATACCTCAAAGCAACCACCCCTCCATGGTAAACACAGTCCACTGGTCATCAAGGGAACTTTCTGTGCATGCAACCATGATGAGCTGACCTCAAGACCCTCTGCAGGTGGAGAGATAGAGACTGTACATCAGACTGATGCACATTTCATGCTGGTGAAACTGTGATATTATAAGCTCCAATTTCTTTAATGCTGGTGCAAGTGCTTGATTGACAAGTCCCCCTACATAAGCTTCAAGATGTTCCAGGATGTGCATTCAAAAGGTTGTAGGAAATGGAGCATCAGTAATTTTACATGCATCCAAATTGGGCTTACCATGGCTTATGTGATTTATTCAGCTTTAAGTATATTTCAAAACTCACCACAGAACCACTACCAACTTTTTTTTTTGCTTGGAAACAATCTAATTGAATTTTTTAATATGTTAGACTATAATACAATGATACAGGACATAGTTGAGATGCAGTTTGTAATTTGAAAAGTGGAATAAGTCACATAAGCCAATTTAGACACATGTAAAATTACAGTGGCCCAAAAAAGTGTTCCAATGTTGGGTCATTTTGGACAAATGGGTTGATTGCCAGAGACCAAACACTTGTAGGAGGAAAGATAGTACTTGCTCTTGGCATTCTAACACTGCTTAGATTATATGATTTGGTTGTTATGGTACTAAGATATAGCTATTTTAAAATCACATGTCATTGGAACATTTACTTGAGCATTATTTCACATCTAGACTTTTAATATTTAGTGTGTCCTCCTTTGACCTTAATCACTGCCTCTATCCTTCTAGATATACTTTCTATCAATCTTTAATACTTCTCAACCTCAATCTTACTCCACTTTACTACAACTCTCTCTCAAAGTTCCCAAACTTTTATAAATGGTTTTAAATAGCTATTGAACTTTTTTTTAGGATTTGCTAGAGATGCTCAATAGAGCTGAGATCTAGAGATTATGCTGGCCAATCAAGAAGTCTGATTCCATGAGACTCAAGCCAGTTCTGAGCTCTTTTGAAGGAGTGCTTGGGATTACAATGTAACAATCCTTGCCATCTCATATATGGTCTCTGGTAGACTCTTCGTCAAACAGACTTAGCATAAACTTTTTCATTGATCTTATCTTTTCTTTCATCTTATCTGATCAGAGCTTATCTTCTGCTCTTCTTTCTGATCAGATCTATCTCCATTTGGCTAACCTTTCACATGGTAATCACCATGTCTTCTGATCTTCCAACTGCTTTGCCAGTGCCCTTCTTTAATCTCCATGAGATTTTTTTTATTTCTGTGTAGTGCATGGCTATGGCACAGCCCACTTCATTATCGCTGCTGTGGCTTCTCTTCTATTTGATCTGCCACCTGCAGTATCAAACTTCCTTTTCATTTCCATTTCCCCTCAGCCCTAGAGGCTTTGGTACACCTTTATTGCCATTGGATGGCATAGTCATGGACACAGACTTCATTATAGATTGGAACTCAGACATCCTAATCAGGTATTAGAGTTAAACAAACATATACAAATAGATAGTAGTATATAAATCCAAGGGTGAGGCTGGGTTGATTTCCAGTCTAGTCTCTTATTGATTTCCCAAGAACTTGACTATTAAGCACTCCTCAAGGCTACTCTTTCCTTAACAGAACGAGTTAGTATTTCAAACCTCTTCTTTTACTAAGTGTCAAGTCTGGGTCCTCCAAACAAGTCTGACAATGTCCAGAATGGAGTTGCAATAGGAGGGTGAGGAAAGGATGGGTGGAACAGAGGGGGTAAGGACGTTTGGCGCAGGACTTATGTGTTGCACTCTTGTACTCGTTATCCTCAGAGTCAGAGGTCAGATGAGCGCAGAGCTTGAGGTTGAAAGCATGAGGAGGAGACTAATTCAATATTCAAACTGAAGTATGTACAAGTTGGAGTACCATATTTATACTACAGAGTCCGGATGGATTAGTAATGGAATGTGAAAGGTTGTCAAAGGTGAAACAGAATGAGTAATGATATATCAAAGTTGGAGACAGGTTGGGGACATGCCTGAGACAGGTTGGAGACAAGTCAGAGACAGATGTTTGAGACAGGTCTGGAACAGGTTGGAGACAGATGTCGGGCTGTCATACTAAGTGAGACACCTGCTCGGAGGAACTAAGAATGAGAATAACTGAAGAAGATCATACGAATTGGGAATACAAGAGATGAGATAAGAGATATCTAGGAGATTGTACTGGAGATTGTACTGGAGATTATGCCAGAGAGTACTGGAGTACCAGAGTTGAAGTGGTATGTGACAGTATCCTCCCCTTAGGCCTGAACCCCTGAAGGCCATTAGCTGGTAGACAATATGGAGTGGTGGAGCCTGAATTTAATCATGCCCCGATTTATAAGTCCAGTTAGCCTGTGGTCGCACCTTAACTTTGAATCAACACCATGTCTGAAAAACAACAACCATACGCTGACATCAAGAAGTGGGATGATGCCCATCTCACAGAATGTGAGGATGATGATGATGCATTGTGGAACACAAAGGCGGCAGAGTGGAGGCAGAGGGCGAAGGTGAGAAAGGAAGAGGAGGCATGGAGGAAGGCAGAGGAGGAGGTGAGGAGAAAGAGGGAGGCAGTGGCATTGGAGGTGTGGAGGGTGGAGCAGGTGCAGAAAGTGGCAGAGGAGGCTGCAAAAAAAAGGGTAAGTGCTGCCCCATAGGAACCAACCAGGACTGACCAACCACAGGTGGCGGAGGTAACCGCTCAGCAGAGCCAGAGCAAGGGAAAGGTGTGGGCGTGGAGTGGCCCTTCCGCATGCCAGAGGTGCAATGAGTGCAGGCTTGAGTGTCAGCTCAGGCCGGGCAAGTTGACCTCATGTGTGGAGTGCCGTAAGGCAAAGGCAAAGTGTGAGCAGCCCAGAGAGGAGAAGCCAGAGTGGTGGAGGAAAAGGGCCGTCATGAAATTGGAGAGGCCAGTGAAGCGGGCGAGGACAGAGGGGAGTAGCACTGTAGCTAGGCCTAGTGGCTCAGAGGATTTGGCTCTAGAGTGGGTGAAGGCCCTCTGGGGCATTTTGGAGTCAATCAAGGGACTCCAGGAGGCGGTCCAATTGCAAACGAGGTGGCAGATCTGCCAGATGCAGGTGGTGGAGGAGCTGGTGTGGCTGAAGGCGGAGGAGGTGTACGGGTTGGGCACAGACACGAACACAGGGGTGGAGAGCAGAGTGGAGGAAAAGGTGGCAGTGGAGTTGGTGGAGTTGGGGGCAGAGGAGAAAGAGGCAATGAGGAGGGAGTTTGCAGAGGAGAAGTCAGGGAGTGAGTCTGAGTCAGAGGTGTAGTGTAGGTAGAAGGACATCGCATGTAACTATAATGGACATGTTTTGGCCACACAGAGCAAGATCAAACAGAACGATCAAGCAGAGGAAGGACCAGGCCTGTCCAGGTACTGCAGATGAAAGTCGTCAATGAGTTTGGAGGCATGTCCGAGCTCCATGGCTAGAAGCCAGAAGGTCTCATCTTCAGTACCTTCATAGCCAGACCAGCATATCAAGTATAACAGCTTGCAATTTCTTCACCTATGGTCAATCTTTGAATCAAGAATTTCCACTATTTCATACTCCAATTCACCTTCAATTTCAACTGGAGGTGGCAGAGCCTGAGTCTGGTCCAGAATTGTGTTCGGAACTGAGGGTTCTAATTGGGATACATGAAAGACTAGATGTATGGACTTTATAGTAACTGGGAGTCAGAGTGTGAAGGAGTGTGTACCAGCTTGGGCGATAATGGTATAAGATCCTAGGTTTTTCTCCAATAATTTTTTAGAGAGGCGCATGGATTGGAAGTACTTAGCCTTGATGAAAACCTGGTCACTGACCTTAAAGTCCGGCACCAGGGTTCGCTTGGCATCAGTGGGACCTTGGTATTGTTTCTGAGTGGCAGCAATCTCCTCACAGAGATAGGAATGAAGGGAGTTGAGGTTGATGGAGTATTCTCATGCTCTGGTGGAGGTGAGGTCTCTCTCTGGATGTACTGTCAAGTTCAAATGGTAGCCCTTGTTAGCAAAGAAGGGAGAAACTCCAGTGGTTGCATTCGGCGTGTTGTTGTATGCAAACTCTGCTAAGGGAAGGAGTTCAGACCAGTTGTCCTGTTGATAATTGCAATAGATCCGAAGGTACTGCTCCAGGGTCTGGTTCATATGCTCTGTTTGACTGTCTCCCTCTGGATAGTAACCAAAGGTGAAGTGGAGTTGGATGTCAAGGGCCTTTCTGAGTGAGCAGAAGAAGTGAGAGACAAACTCTGAACCTCAATTGGAGGTGATGTGAGAGGGAACTCCATGCTTTGAAAAGACATAAAGAAGGAAGAGTTTTGTGAGCTCTGGAGATATCACCTTATCGTCAGTTGGGATGAATATACATTGCTTGGAAAGGTGATCAACAACGACTAGGATGGCAGTGTGTCCAGAGGATGTGGGAAATTGTTCAATGAAGTCCATGGATATGGAATTCCACGGCTTCTCAGGAATTGGGAGCTGTTTTAGGAGTCTGTAGGGCTTATGTTTAGGGACCTTGGCTCGAGCACAGGCTGTGCAAGAAGAGACATACTCCTTAACAAATGTTCAAATGCCTGGCCAGGTATATTCCCAATGGATTAGCTCCAAAGTGTGATTTTGTCTGAAATGTCTGGATAGCAGATGATCATGCTTATACTGGAGCACATGGAGTTGGAGGTTATCAGCATCAGGAACATAGATACAATTATCCAAACAGAGGAAGCTGTTGGAGTTGATGGACCAGTGCAAATCGGAGTTGGAGTCAGAGAGGTGGATGGCAGCGATGGAGTTGGAGGGGAGGGCAGAGAGAATATTGCTGTGAAGTGACTCAATGTTGAAGAGGGTGCTGGCCCAGAGAACCAGAGCTGCAAGATAAGTGGCCTGTAAGGACACAGCAAGCTGTTCCTGAGTAAAAATGGGGCAGAAGTTGTAGGGATTAACACAAGCATAGTCCCTATCCCCCTCTTTGGGGTAGACGTTCCAGTGTCTAGTAAGGGCATCAGGCTTGGCTTTGAGGCATCTGGGGTGGAAACAAACAATCAGATTGAACTGGGAAAGGAACTCTGACCACCAGGCCTGCTGGCGAGTCAGAAGCTTGGTAGTGGCGAAATACTCTAGATTTTTGTGATCAGTAATGACGTCAACTGGAGTTCTGAAACCTTCAAGGTAGTGGTGCCAAGTCCAGAATGCCTCATGGATGGTGAGTAGCTCCTTGTCATGGGTGTCATAATTGAGCTCCAGAGAATGGAGTGTCTAAGAGTAGTAAGTGACTGGTCAGATTTCCTTGTCCATACAATGGATAGAGAGGATACCAGCAATAGCATAGTTGGAGGCATTAGTTTCTACTATGATCGGAGCATTCAGAACCCAGTGGGTAAGGATCGGAGCTGAGATAAAGGCATTCTTGAGCGCCTGGAAGGCAGAACGACAGTCTGCAGAGAAGTTCCATGGAGTACCCTTTTGTGTGAGTTGGGTCAGGGGAACAACAATATTGGAGTAGTTATGAATGAAACACCTGTAGAAATTCGCAAAACCCAAAAAGGACTGGATGTCCTTGACTTTCTGAGGCTTGGGCCAATCTAAGATTGCTTTAATCTTTTCTGAAGACATGGTAAGTCCAGAGGGAGAGAGTTGGTATCTGAGATAATCAGTGGAGTTGGTGTGGAATTTGCACTTATTTGGGTGGGTGTAAAGTCTGTGTTTGTGGAGTTGATGGAGCACTTCCCAGACATGCTCCTTGTGGGAGGCCTTGTCTGTGGAGTAGATGAGGATGTCATCGAGATAGACTATAACACAAACATCTAATAGATCAGTGAAGATGGTGTTGACAAACCACTGGAAAGCTGCTGGAGCATTGGTAAGACCAAACAGCATGACTAGCCACTCATATGAGCCATATCGGGTCCAGAACGAAGTCTTCCATTCATCTCCCTTAGCAATGTGGACCAGGTGGTATACATGTCAGAGGTTGATTTTGGTATAGATCTTAGCTTGGCTTGGAGCGTCTAGGAGGTCGGAGATGCAGGGAAGGGGATAGTGGTCTTTCTTCATGATCTTATTAAGTTCTCGAAAGTCAATGCAGAGGCAAAGGGAACCATCCTTCTTGCAGACAAAGAGGACCAGAGTGGCATGGGTGGAAGAGGAGGGGCAAATGAACCCATTAGCTAGGTGGTCATTAAGGAACGTCTGGAGTGACTCAAGCTTGGAGATGGAGAGGGAGTACATGGTGCCCAATGAAGGAGATGTACCTTCTTTCAGTTTGATTCTGAGATTGTGTTCATGGTGCAGAGCAAGCTTAGAAGCCCTGCTTTTGCTAAAGACGTCTGCAAAGTCATGGTAGTCCAGAGGGACTCCAGAGAGATCAACAGGATCCGGAGTTGTGGAAGATGCATGGAGTTGGGTATCCTTGGGGCAGAGTTGCAGGCTAAACTGTAAGGAGCCCTGAAGGCAACAGGCCAATGCAAAGGCAGGTGCATTAATCAGCACAATGGGTGGAGCCTTGCAATCACAGAAATGCGGTGGATTGAGGTGTGTGGAGTCAGCTGGAGGAGGTAAGTCTGGAGGCTGTGGAGTAGAGCTCAAAGTTGCTGGCAAAGTCTGTCCAGATGGGCAGAATGAGATACTGCTCGAAACCCAGTCAATCAACAGATTGTAGTGGATGAGCCAGTTGTGTCCTAGCACAAGGGAACAGGATCCATCTAGTGGAGTGACATAGAATGTTGTTGAAGTGATGTCACTGGTTTCAAAACAGATAGAGAGGTTGACAGCATGAGTAATGGTGGAGTTGGATGTTCCATTGAAGAGCCAGAGTTCAAGCGGAGGAATGGAGTATGGGAAAAGTCTGTGATCATTAACAAATGAGGTATCTATGAAACAATCAGACAATCTGGAGTCTACAAGTGCGGGGAAGGTTGGGATGTCATAGGAAAGGACTGAGATGGTAGGCATGAGGGAGCAGGGATCTAAGAGAGCAGATGCATTGAGTCGGACCTCCTTAGGTGCACGGGCAGAGTCAATGCAACCTTGAGTCCGTGCAGAGTCTACAAGGCTGCTGACTATTTTTTCACCTCTGTGCTAGAGGCCTCCGGTTTGACTTCTGGAGTTGTGGTCATAGCCACACGAGCCTTGGATGCCTAGGATGATGACTTTGGGCACTTTTTAGCCTTGTGGCTGGCTTGACCACAGAACATGCACAGATTATTATTGAAGCAACACTTTTGCTTGACCACTGTGAGCTTGCCATCCTTATCTAGCTTGGACAACAAGTCAGGTTTGGGGGCTGCAGAGGTTCCAGAGTTGGAGTGACTGCTGGAGTTGGAGGCCTTAGAGTCTTTCGTGGAACTCCTAGGCTTGGAGTCCAAGGTGGGAGTGGATGAAGATGGGGCTGTGGATGTAGTGGCCTTGGAATTACCATTTCCGGAGTTAGACCCAGGAATCTTGTTGGCCCTAGAAATCTCTTCCCTATGTTTCCAATAGTGATGGTCAATCTGCTGCACTAAAGTGTGAAGGTTGTGGAGGTCGCTTGGTTTGCCAAGCCAAAACAACTCATCCTTGATGTGATCAGGAAGTCTGATGTAGAAACTGCAGTGGAGCGCTCCAGGACCCCATTCCCAGACTTGGCTTGCCAGGCAGTTCCACTAGACTACATAGTTGAAGATGTGTTGGGAATCCTTCATGTGGAGTTGCTCAAGCTGAGCCTCCGCATCGCCAATGGGATCATGTGGACTGAAGTTAGACTGGAGTTCATACAGGAATACTTCCCAGCTGGTCATCCAGAGTGGACAGAGCTCTGGAGGTTCACTGCTAAGAAGATCTGGCTCAAAATATTCAAGGGTGACTCCCTTGAGATAGGACTGCGTGAAAGTGACTTTGGCACAATCATGGCAGAAAGACTTAGGATTGGCTTGGAAGTTCAACTCACACTGGACAATGAAGGGACAGAGTTTCTGGGGATCCAGTCCGTTGAATGGGTCTGGCTCCTGGACTTTGGTTTTAGGAGTGTTGGAGGACTTATGCTGAAGTGCCTGCTGAGTCATGTCCCAGATGGCATTGGCGAGTTGGTTAAATGGTTCAAAAGCCAAGGGTATGTCATTGGGCTGCTGCTCATCATCATTATCAAAGGGGTCATCCAGGTCTAAAGGATCAGGTGGTTCTGAGGGATTGGTTGGTGGATCATCAGTGTCATCATCTCCAGGGACCAGAGGGGCCAGAGCATGAAGACCTTCTTCTCTGGGGACAGGATCGTCCTGGAGTTCACGGATTCAGGAGGAGGCAGGGTCCATTTCCGGTAGCAGAGTGAGAGGAGAGTTGAAAGGACCAGAAGGAGTGGTGTGACGATGAGATGCAGTGGAAATGGATGGGAAAGTCACGGGTCTAGCACTAAGGCTGTGGAAGTCACCAGGAATGGTGTGAGAGGAGCCGAAGACTGACTTGAGCCATTGATGGGATGTCTGGGTGCACGACATAGTGAGTATGACAAGTACAAGTATGAGTTTGAATATACTGTTAAGTCCAGGTCCTCCAGACAAGTCTGATGATGTCTGGAACGGAGTTGCAATGGAAGGGTGAGGAAAGGATGGGTGGAACAGAGGGGGCAAGGACATTTGGTGCAGGACTTATGTATTGCGCCCTTGTACTTGTTATCCTCAGAGTCAGAGGTCAGATGAGCACAGAGCTTGAGGTCAGAAGCATGAGGAGGAGACTAATTCAATATTCAAACTGAAGTATGTACAAGTTGGAGTACCATATTTATACTACAGAGTCTGGATGGATTAGTAATGGAATGTGACAGGTTGTCAAAGGTGAAACAGAATGAGTAATGATATATCAAAGTTGGAAACAGGTTGGGGACATGCCCAAGATAGGTCGGAGACAAGTTAGAGACAGATGTTTGAGACAGGTCCGGGACAGGTCAGAGACAGATGTTGGGCTGTCATACTAAGCGAGACACCTGCTCAGAGAAACTAAGAATGAGAATAACTAAAGGAGATCATATGAATTGGGAATACAAGAGACGAGATAAGAGATATCTAGGAGATCATACCAGAGATCGTATCAGAGATCATGCTGGAGAGTACTGGAGTACTGGAGTTGGAGCAGTATGTGACACTAAGATAGTTTGTAGTAGACTTGGTCTTCCGACTCCAAGAGTTCTTTTGGTTGTTTCATTAGACTAGACTCTCTTCTAGTGACCACCTCTACTACAGAAAGGGTACTAACTGACACTAGTGCCTATACAGTTCCATCACTCCCTGCATCCCTTTATCATTGGGACTTCCTGCAGATTGCCAAGAGAAGGGCCAGAACTGGCTGCACAGGACCTGAAGGCTGGGAATGCATTGCTCTCCCCTGCCGATGCCTTCTTGAAAGAGTTAGAAGGTTCTGAAACAACCAAATAACTCTTAAACTTGAGGACAAAGTCTACTATGACTATCTTAGTAAAAATAGAATGAGAAAAGGACTAACTCATTCTGTTGAGGAAAGAGTTGCCTTGAGGAGTGCTTAGTAGTCAAGTTCTGGGAAAACACCAAGAGACTAGACTGGGAATCAACCCAGCTTTGCCCTTGGTCTTATATACTACTATCTATTTGTACATGTTGTTTTAACCCTAATACCTGATTAGGATGACTGAGTTCCAATCTATGGTGAAGTCCATGTCCATGTCTATGCCATTCAATGGCGATAAGAGCATACCACAGCCTCTAGGGCTGAGGGGAACAGAAATGAAAAGAAGTTTGATACTGTGGGTGGCAGATCAAATAGAAGAGAAGCCACAGCAGCAGTAATTAAGTGGGCTGTGCCACAGCCCTGCACTGCATGGAAATGAAAAGAATCTCAATGAAGATTAAAGAAGGGTGCTGGTAAGGTGGTTAGAATATCAGAAGACATGGTGATTACTGTGTAAAAGATTAGTCAAATGGGGATAGATCTGATTGGGAAGAAGAGCAGAAGATAAGCTCTGATTAGATAAGATGAAAAAGAAAAGATAAGATCAAAGAAAAAGTTCATGCTAAGTCTGTTTGATGAAGAGTCTACCAGAGACCATATATGAGACAGCAAGGATTGTTACACTATCCCCCGCTTAAAGATCATTGTCCAAATGATTGAAGGGGAGATGATGAGTCAGAACTTTAGTGATGTTTTTGGGACGTTTGTGGAAAAGGAAAAGAAACTGTTCAGGATCAATCGTGAGGGCCTGGAGTGTGGAAGGGTGGGCCTTGTAAAAGTCGGAAATTGCCTCTTTGACATTGGTAAGGTTGGAGCATGGCTCCCAAGTTCTTTCAGTTTCATTGTATCCTTTTCAATGTACTAGGTATTCTAGTTAGCATAGCCGATACCTGCTGTCCACTATGTAGTTGACTTTCCATTCATTATCCCTGTCTTCAGTGACCTTAACAGGACCAGGCTGGTCAACCAGCTGGCCTTCAAGATGTTCCTTGTAAGGTTTGATTTGAGAGATATTCACAATCAGGTGAATGCGTATGGAGTGGGGAAGCTTCAGTTCAACTGTGTTTGTTCCAATGAGTTTTGTAATCATGTATGGTCCAAGCCATCTTTCAGAAAGCTTCTTTGATGCACATGTCAATCTAAGGTTTTCTGTGGATAACCAAACCTATTGGCCCATGGCATAATCAGGAGGAGTGCTGCAAGATTGATCTGCATATTTCTTTTGGTGCACTTGTGCAGCCTTCATGTTCTGCTTCACTTGATCAAAAGTAGCAGCCATGTTCTCAGCAAATCTTACTGCAGTGGGGGCTTTATCAGTCTTTGGGGGTTCAATTCCCATGCATGGATTGTATGATCGCGTGATCTCAAAAGGGGTTTTCTTCATTGAAGCATGTTGTTTGGAATTAATTGAAAACTGGGCCAAGGCAAGCCAATCAACCCATTTATCTTGCTTTTCAGAACAAAAGATTCTCAAAAACTTCTGAAC
>JBBPUB010000626.1:0-11187 GCA_038094415.1 Xerocomus alliaceus
ATTCTATCTAATCAGGTATTAGGGTTAGACAAACATGTACAAATAGTATAGTAGTATATAAACCCCAAGGATGATGCTGGGTAGATCCCCAGTCTAGTCTCTTGGTTTTCACCTGAACTCGACTACTAAGCCTCAAGCACCCTACCTCAAAACTCTCTACTAACCATAGCGAGTTAGTACTCTTCTCTTCATTTGTAGCTAATAGTTGTAGTAGAGCCAGTTCCAGTGCCCTAGCAGGTTCAGCCGTTTCATTAGACTAGACTCTTATTCTTTCTAGTGACCCCTTCTACTACAGGACCAGTACTAACAAGTGCTAGTGTCCTTCCCCCAGTTCCACCACTCCCTTTGTTCCTTCATTGTTGGTCGCCAAAGGGCAGAGTTGAGGGAAGAGCAAGAGCCAGCCATACAGGTCCTGGAGGGTGGAGACAGATCAGAGTCGCCTGCAACAGCCTTCTTAAGAGAATTAGAGGCTTCTTTACCAGGCTTCCCCCGATAGGTCTCAATCGTGAGAGATACGATCGCAGGAGATCTGAGAATTGAGATTGGCTTCGAAGAAAGTACATCACTGATCACCGACACGAAGGATAAGGACATAGTCATCCCCCTTATTCTATCTGCCCATACGAAATCAGAGAAAGAGTCAGAGTCCCCCGACCTCCTCCTTTTGCCTACACCTGACTCAAATGATTGCAGCCTGGGGCCGAGCATTATAGACAACGCAGATCAGTTACCACTGCAGAGGCTGCCCTCAGAAGAAGAGAGGGCATTTTATGGTATAGCTTCGACAGTACAGGCAAATTTCTATAGCCATACCTTTCATCTACCCAAGCGCCACCTATCAGAAGGGTGGTCAGAATATGAATTCAAAGAAGCACCTGCAGCACCGCCACCACCTAGGAAAAGGCAAAGAAGGCAGTACCAGCAGGAGATAAAGAGAGAAATAGAAAGAGGAAGTAGAATTAGATTACAAGACATCCCTGCATGATCATACAAATACTGAATGCAATTGATCATCGTTCTTCTTTCATTTAGCCTGATCTTTTACATCATCACTATCTACTTTCTTAGGTGGATTGCCAAGTACTCAACTGATTCACAAGTCCCAATCCTCTTCATAGGAAACTGAAGCAGGACTTTTTGCACACCTTACTCCACATTCATAGGAGTAGTCCCCACCACTAGCACTACCTCAGACGGTTGGATCTTTGGAGAAGGCCTCTATCACAACCCTCACCAGTGCTAGATGCTTTCAAAATTTGAACTCATTCTCATCACATTCATTGGAATTTTCTTAATCAGCACTGCTGTACTTTGCTGGATCATTAAACAAGTCATTAAAAGAAATGCACCCCTACTTGTGGTAGTACACGTTTATAAAAATAAAGAAAACCCTTTTGGAATAAGCTTCAGAATCGTAAGCCTGACTAAAGCCTCTGGAGACAATTGAAGATATCACAGAGGTTGATATAATGAGAACGACTGGCATATCCTAAGATTAGTCAGATCAGAAGACAAAGATGATAACACCACAGTAGCCACATTTGATTAAAACAATGGCGTTATCCGAACATCTCTCCAATGCGCTGGATGCTCTCGCCAGATCATCTAAAAATGATCTATCCCAGTTAGGAATCCATTTCAAAGAATATCTAGATCTTCACAGCCGGGCTATGGAACAAATACTGCAAGAAAACAAAAGACTACACAAGAACATAGAAGAAATGGAAGAACAAGTAAAAGCAGGACCTTCTTCCTCTTCTGCAGTAAGGATTACCAAGATTGTAGCAGATCCAGGAGAATACAATGGAACAAGAGGAAGAAAGTTTGAAGAATGGTGGACAAAGGCCCAAGTATGGAGACAAGAGAACATAGGAGTACTTCACAGAGAAGCAGGAGTAAAAGCCATACTATCCCGGATGACCAAAGGCGATGCCAGAGTCTTTGCCAGAGCCCATCTCAATAAAATCTTAAAAGGAGATTCTATGGATTGGCCAGAGTTTAAGAAGCTAATCGAACTTCATTTCCACTTAACCAATGAAAAGGAATGGGCTCGACGCCAAATAGAAAATCTAAAGCAAACCGATAAAATGACAATAGCTTAATATCTCATAAAGCTGGAAAATTACTTGGCAACCACTGAGTATGATGGAGATCGGATCTTACAGATTATGGAAAGAAACATGAATCAGGATATGGTCAAATACCTGTTTCTAAGAGATGGTCAATATGTGGATTGTGCCACCTTCATGAAGAAAGTAAAAGAATACGGAGAGTGCCAAGAACTTCTCAGCTTCATCTGTTGGGGAACCGCAGATCAAATCTCTAGACCTTCACAGGATCCAAACACAATGGACATAGATGCTGTCCAAAAGGGATAAGGATCTCAGAGTCCTCTCAAGTGCTTTAATTGTCACGGTCCACACGTGGCTTCAAAATGCCCTAAACCCAAAAAGGCATGTGACAAATGTAAATTCCTCAGAGGAGGACATGCCAAATGGTGTGCTACAGGACATCCATCCAGAAACATCAGAGAAATAAGTGAAGGAGAACACTCCTCATTCAACAATAATCTGCAAATGAAAGGAAAAGAAAGGGATTGGAGTAAATTCATTGCAGGGATGGGATTTGAGAAAGCCCATGCATGGTTCCAGGACTATGAAACCATCTCCAAAAAGGGAAAAGAGTAGGGCAACCCCTAAAGTCTGGGAAAGGAGGAAGCCCAAACAAATACGCTATTCTGGAAATAGAAGAAACTTTATCTTTGCCATCATGCAGGTCTCATTCAGAGAATGAGCTCGGCCAGGACAAAACACCAGTGCTTGATTCACATACAACCCAAGTAAGGAAAGTTTTCCCAGAAGTAGTGGAGATACGAAGTATGGAGACTTCCAAATCCACTCCAGACCAAAAACAACATGACATGAGAACAATGTATCTGGATTTGTCAGAGACAGATCTAGATGAACTACTACCCAAAACAAAAGAAGAAGAATTCCACTTCTTGAGAACAATTAATTCCCAGAAGGATATAGTTCTCCCAATTAAGATTACCCCGAAACTAAACATACCTTTCACAAAAACATCCGCCCTCCTAGACTCTGGCACAAATGTGATCTTCATTGATCAAAGTTTTGCACAGCGTCTTCATTTACCTCTAAATCCACTCAGACACCCAATAGCAATGTATAATGCCAATGGTACCCTCAATGCTGCTGGAAAAATTATGCATAATTGTCAGCTTGTTATGGAATATGAAGGTCATTGTGAGAAATTGACAGCTGAGGTCACTGATTTAGGAAAGTTCGAGTTTATTCTAGGATATAAGTGGTTACAGCACCACAACCCTGATATAGATTGGACTACTGGATCAGTTAGATTGATGAGATGTCCCCAGCACTGTCGAAATCTCCAACAAGGTGATTCCACCCCAAGCAAGTTTTTACAAATGCTACAAAAAGAACAGCTAGATCAAAGCTACCAGGTGTATCATTGGATAAACTCCCTGGAATGAAGCCATGATCAAGGGAAAGTATTAGAATGCATACAACCGAAAGAAATACCCCCTGAGCAATTGGTCCCTAAGGAGTATCATGATTATCTCATGGTCTTTTCTAAAAAAGAGTCAGAAAGAATGCCATTACGAAAGTCCTGGGATCACGCAATAGATTTGCAAGATGATTTTAAATCCAAGAAAGGAAGGATTATACCCTTATCGGTAGACAAACAAGAAGAGGTCACTGTGTTTCTAGATGAACAACTGCAGAAAGATTATATTCGACCTTCCAAATCACCACAGACTTCATCCATCTTCTTTATTCCAAAAAAGGATGGAGGAAAACGAATGGTACAGGATTACTGATATCTCAATGAAAGAACCATCAAAAACAATTATCTGTTACCCCTTATATCACAATTAGTCAATAAACTCAAAGATGCTAAATTATTTACAAAGATAGATCTTTGCTGGGGATACAACAATGTCCGCATCAAAGAAGGCAATGAATGGAAGGCTGCATTCATATGCTTCCAAGGAGCTTATGAACCCCTAGTAATGTATTTCAGCTTATGCAACTCTTCCGCCACTTTTCAAGCAATGATGAATGAAATCTTTGCAGACATGGATGACGTAGTGGTTGTTTATATTGATGATCTACTTATTTTCACAAAGACTAAAGATCAAGCAGAACACGATCGAATTGTATTAGAAGTCCTCAAAAGATTAAAGGAGAATGATCTCTTTGTGAAAGCCCCCAAATGTTACTTTTGTGTCACAGAAGTAGATTTTCTGGGTATGATTGTGGGAAAGAATGGCATTTCTATGAATCCAAAGAAGGTTGAGGCCATAACTCAATGGCCCATTCCCTCTAACCTCAAAGGAGTTAGAAGTTTTTTAGGACTTGCTAACTTTTATTGCTGCTTTATCTCAGATTTCTCTCAAGTGGCTAGACCACTTAATGATCTTCTAAAGAAGGAAGTTGCCTTTGAATGGGGCGCAAAGCAACAAGAAGTGTTTAAAACACTCAAGAATGCTTTCATAACCGCTTCTGTCTTAGCTTATCTGGATATAGATTGTGAATTTCATTTAGAAGCAGATGCATTGGACTATGCCACAGGAGCAGTGCTCTTGATCAAGAAAGATGACAAATGGCATCCCATCGCTTATGCTTCGCATAGCATGCAACCATCAGAACGAAATTACCCCATCTTGGACAAAGAAATGCTCTCAGTTATACGATTGCTAGAAGAATGGAGACATTATCTCAAAGGAGCTAGATTTCCTGTGGAAATCTGAAATGATCATCAGAATCTTCAATGGTATCAGACTAGGCAAGATCTTAATCGCCAACAAGCCAGATGGGCACAGTACTTATCTAGATTCAACCTTAAATGGATACATAAGCCCAAAGCTACCATGGGAAAAGCAGATGCTCTTTCTAGACGAGAAGATCACGCTAAAGGCATCAAAGATGATAACAAAGGAATCTTAGTCATTCCACCGGAGCAGATTGGATCTATGGAGCATGGCACTCCAATTCTCATCTCCAATGAAGGCGAACGACTTAATAAATCTATATTCAATGAGCTTTGTAAGCTAACAAAGAAAGATACCATACATCTAGGCAGAAAACACTTTTTACTAGAAGGAGAAGATGGCTTGTTGCACGATCCACAAGGCCACATATACGTACTGGATTCTGCCTTGATCAAGATGGACATTCTTAGATTATACCATGATTCCCCAATTGCTGGACACCTAGAATATGAAAAGACTATGGAATTAATTTCTAGATTTTATTGATGGCCAGGATTATCCACATTTGTCAAAGATTATGTCAGCAGATGTGACTGTTGTCAGAGATTCAAAGGAAACAATAAGACCCCTAGTGGACTTTTGGTCCCATTGCCTATTCCAGAACAACCTTGGAGTCATATCTCTGCTGATTTCATTACAGATCTATCTAAGTCCAGATCTTTTGATTCCATTCTAACAGTTGTTGATCGATTTTCGAAAGAGGTAGAACTCATTCCATGCACTAAGCAGTGCAGTGCCCTAGAGATGGCACGATTGTTTCTCAATCACGTATGGAAGCATCATGGTCTTTCTTCTTCCATTGTTTCAGATTGTGGACTGCAATTCACCACACAAGTAATGACAGAAATAAACAAAGCCTTATTTATTGAAACCAAGTTGAGTACTGCATTTCACCCTCAAACAGATGGACAATCGGAGATTGTTAATAAGGAAGTTCAGAAGTTTTTGAGAATCTTTTGTTCAGATAAACAAGATCAATGGGCTGACTGGCTTGCCATTGCCCAATTCTCTATTAATTCTAAACAACACGCTTCGACGAAAAAGACCCCCTTTGAAGTCACACATTCATATCACCCTAGAATGGGAATAGAACTGTTAAATACAGATAAAGCTCCTGCTGCAGTAAGATTTGCTGATGAAATGGCTGCTACCTTTGACCAAGTAAAGCAGAATATGAAAGTGGCACAGGCACATCAAAAGAAATATGCAGATCAATCACACAGCAATTCCCCTGGGTATAGTGTGGGACAACAGGTTTGGTTATCCACAGAAAACCTTAAACTCATGCGTGCTTCCAAGAAGCTCTCAGAAAGATGGCTCAGTCCATTTACCATTACCAAGATGATGGGAACCAATGCAGTGGAACTAAAGCTTCCCTGATCTATGAGGATCCATCCAGTTGTCAACATCTCCTGCATTAAACCTTACAAGGAATGCCTAGAAGGTTAGCCAGTTGAATGCCCTGGACCTGTCAAGGTTACGGAAGATTGAGATAATGAGTGGGAAGTAGATTTCATTGTGGACAGCAAATATTGGCAGCGCCAACTGGAATATCTGGTACACTAGAAAGGATATAATGAAACAGAACAAACTTGGGAGCCACACTCCAATCTTACTAATGCCAAGGAGGCTATTTCTGACTTCTATCACAAACACCCCTCAGCTCCACAAGCCCTTCTTATTGATCCCGAACAGTTCCTTTTCCTATTTCAGAAACATCCTGAAAATATCACTGAAGTTGCGACTCATCATCTCCCCTTTGATCATTTGGACAATGATCTTTAAGTGGGGGGTAGTGTGGCAATCCTTGCCGTCTCATATATGGTCTCTGGAAGACTCTTCATTGTAACAAACTTAGCATATACTTTTTACTTGATCTTATCTTATTGTTTCATGACTAATCTGATTGTGCTTATCTTCTGCTCTTCTTTCTGATCAAATCTATCTCTATTTGGCTATTCCTTGCCATGGTTATTACCATGCCCTTCTAGACTTCTAATGCATGTAGCCAATGCTCTTTTAATCACCACATGATTCTTTTCATTTATGTGCTGTGCATGGCTATGGCACAGCCCAGTTCATTACCACTGCTGTGGCTTTTCTTCCATTTGATCTGCCACCCACAGTATCAAACATGTTATTCATTTCCATTGCCCTTAGCCCAAGAGGCTGTGGTATGCCTTTATCACTATTGGATAGCTACAACATGAACTCTGACCTTAGTTGCATCCCTAC
Organism: Xerocomus alliaceus; assembly: GCA_038094415.1. Classification (NCBI taxonomy): domain Eukaryota; kingdom Fungi; phylum Basidiomycota; class Agaricomycetes; order Boletales; family Boletaceae; genus Xerocomus; species Xerocomus alliaceus. Next base: position 7,049 of record JBBPUB010000626.1, read on the forward strand.
TGTGTAGGCATAGTATTCTATCTAATCAGGTATTAGGGTTAGACAAACATGTACAAATAGTATAGTAGTATATAAACCCCAAGGACAATGCTGGGTAGATCCCCAGTCTAGTCTCTTGGTTTTCACCTGAACTTGACTACTAAGCCTCAAGCACCCTACCTCAAAACTCTCTACTAACTGTAGTGAGTTAGTACTCTTCTCTTCATTTATAGCTAATAGTTGTAGTAGAGCTGGTTCCAGTGCCCTAGCAGATTCAGCCATTTCAGATCAGTCATCTCTGCATTGGCTGCCCTTAGAAAAAAAAAGGGCATTTCACACTTTAGCTTTACCAGTTCAGACCAATTTCTATAGCTGAACCTTTAATCTCCCCAAACACCACCTATCAGAGGGGTGGTCTAATTACAAAGGAAGCCCTGCACCACCACCCCCAAGGAAACAGCAAAGGTGGCAATACTAGCAGGAGATAAAAAGGAAAATAGAAAGGGGAAGCAGAATTAGTTTATGGGACATTCCTTCACAATCGTACAAATATTAAATGCAATCATTTGTCATCATGCTTCTTTTCTGTCTGACCTTTTACATTATCATAATCTACTTCCTTAGGTGGATTGCCAAATATACAACCAATTCACAAGTCCCCATCCTCTTCATAGAAAACTGAAGTTGAACCTTTTGCACACCTTACTCCACATTCATAGGAGTAGTACCTGCCACTAACACCACCTCAGACAGTTGGATCTTTGGAGAAGGACTCCACCAAAACCCAAACTAGTGTCAGATGATCTCTAAGTTCAAACTCATTCTAGCAACTCTTGTAGGAATCTTTCTAGTATCAACAGTGGTCCTTTGTTGGATAATCAAACAAGTCGTTGAATGCAACACACCCATACTTGCAGTAGTGCATGTATATAAGACAGAAGAAAACCCTTTTGGAATAAGCATGGGAATAGTCAGCCCTACTAAAGTCTCCAGAGATAATTGAAGATACTGTGGAGGTTGGTATAACAAGAACAACTGGCATATCCTAAGATTAGTCAGATTAGACAATGAAGATGACAACGCCACCGTAGCAGCATTTGATTAAACCATAATGTCATTACCTGAACATCTCGGATATGTGCTGGACACATTAGCTGGATCTTCAAAGAATGATCTATCCCAATTGGAAATTCATCTAAAAGATTATCTAAAAATACAAGGAGCTGCTCTAGAACAGATCTTACAAGAAAATAGAAAATTAAAAGAAGATCTTGAAGAAATGGAAGAACAACTAAAGGCCCTGGGAGGGTCTGGATCAGCTGTGTGAATCACAAAGGTTGTAGCTGACCTAGGAGAATATGATGGAACAAGAGGAAGAAAGTTCAAAGAATGGTGGATGAAAGCCCAAGTATAAAGACAGGAAAATATCAGTGCACTCTGTGGAGAAATTGGAGTAAAAGCCATACTCTCATGAATGACAAAAGGAGATGCTGGAGCTTTTGCACAAGCCCATCTGAATAAAATCCTAAAAGGGGATACCACAGATTGGCCAGAGTTTAAGAAACTCATAGAACTTCATTTCCACCTAACCAATGAGAAAGAATGGGCTAGACACCAGATTGAGAATCTAAAACAAACCAACAAAATAACTGTCTCCCAATACCTTGTCAAGTTAGAAAATTACTTGGCACAAGCCGATTACAATGGAGATCAGATCTTGCAGATTATGGAAAGAAACATGAATCAGAACATGGTCAAATATCTATTCTTATGAGATGGTTGCTATGAAGATTGCACCACCTTCATGAAAAAAGTAAAAGAATATGGAGAACATCAGAAACTTTTTAGATTTATCCAAAGGGGTACAGCCAATCAGATAAGTAGACCAGTACAAGATTCTAATGCCATGGACATAAATGCAGTCCAAAAAGGGCAAGAAAATCAAAGACCCCTAAAATGTTTTAATTGTGATGGACCCCACATTGCTGCTAAATGCCCTAAACTCAAAAAGGCATGTGAAAAGTGTAAATTCCTTGGAGGAGGACATGCAAAGTGGTGTACAATGAGTTGTCCCTTATGCAATATTTAAGGAATGAATGAAGAAAACTTGATCCATCCTGAGAGTCCACCCAAGGACAAAGGAAAGGAACAAGATTGGAGTAAATCCATTATAGAAATGGGCTTTGACAAAGCTCATGCCTGGTTCCAGGATTACAAAACAATTTCCAAAAAGGAAAAAGATTAGGGCAACCTGTTGAATCTGGGAAATTGAAAAGCCCAAATCAATATGCTATTCTGGAAATAGAAGAAACTTTATCTTTGCCATCATGCAGGTCTCATCTAGAGGATGAGCTCAGCCAGGACAAAACACCAGTACTTGATTCACATACAACCAAAACAAAGAAGGTTTTCCCAGAAGTAGTGGAGATAAAAAGCATGGAAACATCTATTCCCACTTCCACTCAGAAATGACATGATGTCAAAACAATGTATCCTAATCTGTCTGAGACAGATTTAGATGAACTCCTACCTAAAACAAAAGAATCGGAGTTCCATTTCTTAAGGATGATAAATCCTCAAAAGGATATAGTCCTCCCAATTAAGATAATGCTGAAAATAACTATACCCTTTACAAAAACTTCTGCCCTCCTAGACTCTGGAGCAAATGCAGTCTTCATTGATCAAAAGTTTGCCCAGCATCTTCATTTACCTTTAACCCCATTAAAACATCCAATAGCAGTGTACAACACTGATGGTACCTTGAATGCTGCTGGAAAAATAATGCATAACTGTCAACTTGTTATGGAATATGAAGGTCATTGTGAGAAATTGACTGCTGAGGTCACCAATCTGGGAAAGTTTGAATTTATTCTGGGATATGAGTGGTTACAGCACCATAACCCAGAAATAGATTGGACAACCAGAAAGGTTAGATTGATGAGATGTCCCCAGCACTATCAAAATCTCCAACAAGGTGATTCCACCCCAAGCAAGTTTTTACAGATGCTACAAAAAGAACAGCTAGATCAAAGCTATCAAGTTTACCATTGGATACATTCCTTAGAAAGAAATAATGATATGAAACAGGTACTTGAACAAGTTCAACCAAAAGAAATCCCTTCTGAACAATTAGTTCTAAAAGAGTATCACAACTATCTCACAGTATTTTCTAAAAAGGATTCCAAGAGAATGCCTTTACAAAAGCCTTGGGATTATGCAATTGAGTTGCAAGAAAACTTTAAACCCCAAAAAGGACATATAATTCCACTTTCAGTAGATGAACAGGAAGAAGTCACTGTGTTCCTAGATGAACAATTGCAGAAAGGCTATATCTGTCCATCGAAATCACCACAAACGTCACCAGTATTCTTTGTGCCAAAGAAAGATGGTGGCAAGTGAATGGTACAGGATTACCATTACCTTAATGAAAACACTGTCAAAAATAATTATTCACTACCCCTGATATTGCAATTGATTGATAAACTCAAAGATGCCAAGCTGTTTACAAAAATGGATCTAAGATGGGGATATAATAATGTATGAATCAAGGAAGGTGATGAATGGAAAGCCACCTTCGTGTGCTTCCAAGGAGCATACAAGCCCCTTGTGATGTATTTTGGATTATGCAATTCTCCCGCCACATTTCAAGCAATAATAAATGAAATCTTTGCCAACATGGATAATGTAGTGGTTGTCTATATTGATGACTTACTCATCTTTACTAAAACTGAAAATCAGGTAGAACATGATCAAATTGTGAAAGAAGTACTCCACAGATTAATGGAGAATGACCTCTTTGTGAAAGCTCCCAAATGTCACTATCATATCACAAAAGTTGACTTTCTTGGCATGATTGTGGGAAAGAATGGCATTTCTATGGATCCAAAGAAGGTTGAGGCAATAATGCAATGGCCCATTTCCATAAATCTAAAAGTGTGACAATCCTTGCCATCTCATATACAGTCTCTGGTAGACTCTTCGTCACAACAAACTTAGCATATACTTTTTCTCAATCTTATCTTATCATTTCATAACTAATCTGATTGTGCTTATCTTCTGCTCTTCTTCCTGATCAGATCTATCTCCATTTGGCTATTCCTTGCCACAGTTATTACCATGCCCTTCTAGACTTCTAACACATGTAGCCAATGCCCTTTTAA
>JBBPUB010000630.1:0-11097 GCA_038094415.1 Xerocomus alliaceus
GATTGTTAATAAAGAAGTTCAGAAGTTTTTGAGAATCTTTTGTTCTGAAAAACAAAATCAATGGGCAGATTGGCTTGCCGTTGCCCAGTTTTCTATTAACTCTAAGCAACATGCTTCTACCAAAAAGACCCCTTTTGAAGTCATGCATTCATATCATCCCAGGATGGGAATAGAACCACCTAAGATGGATAAAGCACCTGCTGCTGTAAGGTTCACTGATGAGATGGCTGCCATGTTTGATCAAGTATGGCAGAATATGAAAGCGGCACAGGCACATCAGAAGAAATACGCAGATCAATCTTGTAGCAATTCCCCTGGGTATAATGTCGGCCAACAAGTGTGGCTATCCACAGAAAACCTGAAACTCATGTGTGCATTAAAGAAACTCTCAGAATGATGGCTCAGTCCATTTACCATTACTAAAATGATGGGAACCAATGCAGTGGAATTAAAGCTTCCCTGATCCATGAGGATTCATCCAGTCGTAAATATCTCTCATATTAAGCCTTACAAGGAGCACCTAGAAGGTCAGCCAGTTGAACAGCCTGGTCCTGTCAAGATTACTGAAGATAGAGATAATGAGTGGGAAGTAGATTTCATTGTGGACAGCAGGTATCAGCAGTGCCGGCTGGAATACCTGGTACACTGGAAGGGATATGATGAAACTGAAAGAACTTGGGAGCCATGCTCTAACCTTACTAATGCCAAAGAGGCTATCGCCGATTTCTATAAACAACATCCTTTGGCTCCAAGAGCCCTTACCATTAATCCTGATCAGTTTCTTTTCCTTTTTCAGAAAGGTCCTGAAAACATCACTATGGTTCCAACACATCGTCTTCTCTTTGATCATTTGAACAATGATCTTTAAGCAGGGGGTAGTGTGATGATCCTTGCCATCTTGTATATGGTCTCTGGTAGACTCTTCATTGCAACGAACACAGTGTATACTTTTTGCTCAATCTTATCTTATCATTTCATGACTAATCTGATCATGCTTATCTTCTGCTCTTCTTTCCAATCAGATCTATCTCCATTTGACTATTCTTTGCCATGGTCATTACTGTGTCTCTTCTAAACTTCTACCATGTGTAGCCAACACCCTTTTAATCACCATGTGATTCTTTTCATTTCCATGCAGTGCATGGCTATGGCACTGCCCACTTAATTACCACTGTTGCAGCTTCTCTTCCATTTGATCTGCCATCCACAGTATCAAACTTCTTTTCATTTCTGTCCCCCTCAGCCCTAGAGGCTGTGGTACGCCTTTATTGCTATTGGATAATGTCATATGCTGTTCCTACTCCGGAACTCCGCATTTAACTCCTTGACAACTCCAGAGTGATCTCCTTCATTCGCATGTGTAGGATCTTCGGACCCACGTGACTTTTCCTTTTATGTTCATCTTTGTTCTCTGATTGGCTGTGCCTGTCCATTTTGTTGGATCTTTGTTCTTAGATGCACAGTCTGGCATATTGCATCTCCAGTGCATAGCTTTGGGTTTCTCATTCCTGTCTTACTTATCATCTCATTCCGCAATTACTCCATTAGTAATGCAATACAACTCCAGTAGTATAAATACAGTAGTTACTTCACTATACACTCCTTAGTCTGAATATCGATTTGGATAACTCTGGTTGTCTCCTTCCTTCCCTCACATCCCTCCTCTGAAGAGTTGAACCTACACAAGGCGCGACACATAAGTCCTGTGCTGAGACTCACCCCTCCACTCTGCTACCCTGCTCCTACCCTGTGCCCACGGACTTCCTTCCGGAGGACTGGAGTGACTGATCTTAATAGATAACTACAACATGGACTCTTACCTTAGTCGTCACCCTACTATGTAGGCATAGCATTTTATCTAATCAGGTATTAGGGTTAGACAAACATGTACAAATAGTATAGTAGTATATAAACCCCAAGGACAATGCTGGATAGATCCCCAGTCTAGTCTCTTGGTCTTCACCTGAACTCGACTACTAAGTCTCAAGCCTCTGCAACTCTCTACTAACCATAGCGAGTTAGTACCCTTTCCTATTCTTTTTAGCTGATAGTTGTAGTAGAGCTGGTCTTGTTCCCCCCATTTGGGTTCAGCTGTTTCATTAGACTAGACTCTTATTCTTTCTAGTGACCCCCTCTACTACAGGACCAGTACTAACAAGTGCTAGTGTCCTTCCCCCAGTTCCACCACTCCCTTCATCCCTTCATCATTGGTCGCCAATGGGCAGAGCCGAGAGAAGGGCAAGAACAGGCCATACAGATCCCGGACAGTGGAAACAGATCCATCTCACCAGCCATAGCCTTTTTAAGAGAATTAGAAGGTTCTTTACCCAGATTCCCCTATTATGACTCAATCATGAGAGATACAATCAACGGAGATGTGAGATCAGAGAATGGCTGCGAAGAGAGCACATCACCAGCCACTGACTTGAAGGAAGAGGACATAGTTGTTCCCCTTATACTATCAACCCCTACAAAGTCAGAGAGAGAAGAAGACAGCCCCGACCTCCTCCTTCCTCCTACTCCAGACCCGAACGATTGCAGTCTGGGACTGAGTGTTATAGACATTGCAGATCAGTTACCTCTGCAGCAGCTGCCCTCAGAAGAAGAGAGGGGATTTTACGCTATAGCTTCAACAATACAGGCCGATTTCTATAGTCGGACCTTTAACCTTCCAAAAAGAAGAAGATCAGAAGGCTGGTTGGAGTACGAGTTTGAAGAAGCACCTGCTGCACCACTGCCGCCTAGGAAAAGGCAAAGAAGGCAATACCAGCAGGCGATAAAAAGGGGAATAGAAAGGGGAAGCAGGATTAGATTATGAGATATCCCTGTGCAATCATACAAGTACTGAATGCAATTGATCGTTATCCTCCTTTCATTTAGTTTAAGCTTTTACATCATCACAATCTACTTCCTTAGGTGGATTGCCAAATATGCAACAGACTTGCAAGTCCCCATTCTCTTCATAGCAAACCAAAGTAGAACTTATCGCACGCCTTACTCCACTTTTATTGGAGTAGTCCCTGCACATAATGCAACTTCAGATGGTTGGATCTTTGGAGAAGGACTCCAACAACACAACAACTGTCAAAACTATTAAATGATCTCAACATTTGAGCTCATCCTTGCCACCTTCATTGGAATCTTTATAATTTGCACCCTTGTAATCTGCTGGATCATAAAACAAGTTGTTGAACACAACACCCCCATACTTGCAGTAGTACAGGTATACAAGACCAAAGAAAATCCTTTTGGAGTAAGCTTTGGCATAGTAAGCCCAACTAAAGCATTCAGAGACAATTGGAGATACTGTGGAAGCTGGTTTAATGACAATGACTGGCATATCTTGGAATTAGTCAGATCTGATCAAGAAGACAATAACACCACCATTGCTGCCTTTGATTAATGGCATTACCCAAGCACCTATCAAACATGCTTGACACGCTGGCTGGATCATTGAAAAATGACTTATCACAATTAGGGATTCATCTCAAGGAATATCTAGATCTTCATAGCTGGGCTATGGAACAAATTTTATGAGAAAATAAGAAATTGCAAGAAGACATGGAGGAGATGGAGGAGCAAGTCAAAGCAAAACCCTCTTCTCATGGTGGTACTAGAATCACCAAAATCATAGCAGATCCAGGAGAGTATGATGGTACACAAGGAAGAAAGTTTGAAGAATGGTGGATGAAAGCTCAAGTATGGAGACAAGAAAATATTGGTGCACACCATGGAGAAGCTGGAGTTAAAGCCATATTATCCTAAATGACAAAAGGCAATGCAGGAGCATTCGCATGAGCCCATCTGAATAAAATCCTAAAAGGGGATACTATGGATTGGCCAGAGTTTAAGAAGCTCATTGAACTCCATTTCCACTTAACTAACGAGAAAGAATTGGCCAGACAACAGATCAAGAATCTTAAGCAAACTAATAAAATGATGGTAGCCCAATATCTTGTAAAGCTAGAAAATTACCTCGCCACAGCCGAGTACAATGGGGAATGTATCTTGCAGATCATGGAAAGAAACATGAATCAAGATATGGTCAAATACCTATTCCTACGAGATGGTCGATACAAGGATTGTGCCACTTTTATGATGAAAGTAAAGGAATACAGAGAAAGACAAGAGTTGTTAGGATTCATATGGCATGGAACTGCCGATAGAATCTCCCGACCTCCCCAAGATCCAAATGCCATGGATGTAGATGCTGTCCAAAAAGGGCAAGACTCTTGACCCCTGAAATGTTTTAATTGCCAAGGACCCCACGTAGCATCTAAGTGCCCCAAACCTAAGAAGGCATGTGACAAATGCAAATTCCTCAGAGGAGGACATGCAAAATGGTGCACTACAGGATGTTCTTTCCAAAACATCTGAGAAATGAATGAAGAAGGAAATTTCTCAGATGAGAAACCTACCAACAAAGGAAAGGAACGTGATTGGAGTAAATCCATCGCAGGAATGGGCTTTGACAAAGCCTGCACCTGGTTCCAAGATTATGAAACCATTTCCAAGAAGGAAAAAGAGTAGGGCAACCCCCGAAGTCTGGGAAGGGAGGAAGCCTGAATCAATATGCTATTCTGGAAATAGAAGAAACCTTATCTTTGCCATCATGTGGGTCTCATTTAGATGATGAGCTTGGCTGGGACGAAACACTGGTGCTTGATTCGCATATAACGAAAGCTGAGAAAGTATTCCCAGAAGTAGTGGAAATAAGAAGTATGGAAACTTCTATATCCACACCAGAACAGAAACAACATGACATAAGAACAATGTATCCAAACTTGATGGATGAAGATCTGGATGATCTCATACCCAAATCACAGAAAGAGGAATTTCATTTCCTAAGAACAATTAATCCCCAGGATATAGTTCTTTCAATAAAGATTACCCTGAGAATCAACATACCCTTTACTAAAACATCTGCCCTCCTAGATTCTGGAGCAAACACGATCTTCATTGATCAAAGTTTTGCACAGTGTCTTTATCTGCCTTTAACCCCTTTAAGACATCCTATAGCGGTGTATAATGCCAATGGTACCTTGAATGCTGCTGGAAAAATAACATATAATTGTCAGCTTGTTATGGAATATGAAGGTCATTGTGAGAAATTGACAGCAGAGGTCACTGACCTGGGAAAGTTTGAATTTATTCTAGGATATGAGTGGTTACAGCACCACAATCCTGATATAGATTGGACTACCAGATCAGTTCGATTGACAAGATGTCCCCAACACTGTTGAAATCTCCAACAAGGTGATTCCAATCCAAGCAAGTCTTTACAAATGCTTCATAAGGAACAGCTAGATCAAAGCTATCAGGTATATCATTGAATAAATTCCTTAGAAAGAAATAACAACCAGAAGAAAGTGTTAGAACAGGTACAACCTAAAGAGGTTCCCCCGGAACAATTAGTCCCTAAGGAGTATCATGATTACCTCACAGTCTTCTCAAAGAAGGATTCTGAGAGAATGCCATTAAGAAAACCCTGGGATCATGCAATTGAATTGCAAGAAGATTTTAAACCCTGCAAAGGAAGAATTATCCCTCTTTCAATTGATGAACAAGAAGAAGTCACTACATTCCTAGATGAACAGATGCAGAAAGGCTATATTTGTCCTTCGAAATCCCTGCAAACATCCCCTGTATTTTTTATTTCAAAGAAAGACAGTGGAAAACAAATGGTACAGGATTACCGATATTTGAATGAACACACCATCAAAAATAACTATCCATTACCTTTGATTTTCCAGCTTGTGGACAAGCTAAAGGATGCTAAATTATTCACCAAGATGGATCTAAGATGGGGATACAACAACGTATGCATCAAAGAGGGTGATGAATGGAAAGCCACTTTCATATGCTTCTGAGGAGCATATGAACCCCTCATGATGTATTTTGGATTATGTAACTCCCCAGCCACATTCCAAGTGATGATGAATGAAATCTTTGCTGACATGGATGAAATGGTGGTGGTATACATCGACAATCTATTAATTTTCACAAAAACAAAAAACCAAGCAGAACATGATTGAATCATGCTGGAAGTGTTATGATAACTAAAGGAGAACGACCTCTTTGTAAAAGCCCCCAAGTGTCACTTTCATGTCACAGAAGTAGATTTTCTCGGCATGATTGTGGGAAAGAATGGCATTTCCATGAATCCAAAGAAGGTTGAGGCTATAACTTAATGGCCCATTCCCTCTAATATCAAAGGAGTCAGGAGCTTTCTCAGACTCACCAACTTCTACTGCTATTTCATTTCCAATTTCTCTCAAGTGGCTAGACCACTTAATGACCTCTTAAAGAAAGAAGTCCCATTTGAATGGGGACTAACTAACACAGCAAGAAGCGTTTGAAACACTTAAGAATGCTTTCATATCTGCCCCTATTTTGGCATATCCAGATATAGATTGTGAATTCCATTTAGAAGCCAATGCATCAGATTATGCCACCAGAGCAGTGCTCTCAATTAAGAAAGAAGACAAATGGCACCCTGTAGCATATGCTTCTCATAGCATGCAACCCACTGAACGGAATTATCCCATTTCAGACAAAGAGATGCTCTCTGTCATACAATCACTGGAGGAATGGAGACATTATCTTGAAGGAGCTAGATTTCCAGTGGAAGTCTGGAATGATCATCAGAACCTTCAATGGTATCAGACAAGACAAGATCTCAATCATCATCAAGCCAGATGGGCACAATATTTATCTAGATTTAACCTAAAATGGATTCATAAGCCCAGAGCTACTATGGGCAAAGCCAATGCACTCTCTCGATGAGAAGATCATGCTATCGGTGTAGATCAAGATAATAAAGGAGTTCTGGTAATTCCACTAGAGCAGATTGGATCTATGAAGCATGGCACTCCAATTCTCATCTCCGATGAAGGCAAATGACTCAATAAATCTATATTCAATGAACTTTGTAAGTGTATGGAGAAAGATACCATATATCTTGGCAGAAAACACTTTTTACTCGAAGGAGAAGATGGCTTGTTGCATGATCCGCAAGGCTGCATATACGTACCAGATTCTGTCCTGATCAAGATGGACATTCTCAGATTATATCATGACTCCCCTATTGCTGGACACCCAGGATATGAGAAAATGCTGGAATTAATTTCCCAGTTCTATTGGTGGCCAGGCATATCCACATTTGTATGAGAATATGTAAGTCATTGTAAAAAATGTCAATGATTTAAGGGAACCAATAAAGCCCCTAGTGGCCTGTTACAACCCCTTCCTATTCCAGAAAGACCATGGAGTCACATTTCCACAGATTTCATCACAGATCTACCAAGGTCTAGATCATTTGATGCAATTCTCACGGTCATAGATTGATTTTCAAAAGAAGTTGAACTCATTCCATGCACTAAGCAGTGCAGTGCCCTGGATATAGCATGATTATTCCTGAATCATGTTTGGAAGCATCATGGTCTTCCATTTTCTATTGTTTCAGATCGTGGACCTCAATTTGCTGTGCAAGTAATGATGGAAATTAACAAAGATTTATCTATTAAAACCAAACTAAGCACCACATTCCATCTGCAAATAGACAGACAATTGGAGATTGTTAATAAAGAAGTTCAGAAGTTTTTGAGGATCTTTTGTTCTGAAAAACAAGATCAATGGGCAGATTGGCTTGCTGTTGCCCAGTTTTCCATTAATTCTAAACAACATGCTTCTACCAAGAAAACCCCCTTTGAAGTCATGCATTCATATTACCCCAGAATGGGAATAGAACTGCTTAAGATGGATAAAGCACCTGCAGCAGTAAGATTTGCTGATGAAATGGCTGCTACTTTTGACCAAGTATGACAAAACATGAAAGTGGCACAGGCACACCAGAAGAAATATGCAGATCAGTCTTGCAGTAATTCCCCTGAGTACAGAGTGGGCCAACAAGTTTGGTTATCCACCAAAAACCTTAAACTCATGCATGCATCAAAGAAGCTTTCGGAAAAATGGCTCGGTCCATTTACAATCACAAAAATGATGGGAACTAATGCAGTGGAACTAAAGCTTCCCCGAACCATGAGGATTTATCCAGTTGTTAATATCTCTTGCATTAAACCTTATAAAGAACACCTAGAAGGTCAGCCGGTTAAACGGCCTGGTCCTGTCAAGGTGACAGAAGATAGAGATAACAAATGGAAAGTTGATTTCATTGTGGACAGCAGGTATCGGCAATGCTGACTGGAATATCTGGTACACTAGAAAGGATATGATGAAACAGAATGAACTTGAGAGCCGTGCTCCAACCTTACTAATGCCAGGGAGGCTATTTCTGACTTCTATCACAATCACCCCTTGGCTCCACGAGCCCTTACCATTGATTCTGAACAGTTCCTGTTCCTTTTCCAAAAACGTCCTGAGAATGTCACCATGGTTGTGACTCATCATCTCCCCTTTGATCATTTGGACAATGATCTTTAAGTGGGGGGTAGTGTGATGATCCTTGCCATCTCGTATACAGTCTCTGGTAGACTCTTCATCATAACGGACTTAGTGTATACTTTTTGCTTGATCTTATCTTATTGTTTCATGACTAATCTGATTGTGCTTATCTTCTGCTCTTCTTCCCGATCAGATCTATCCCCATTTGGCTATTCTTTGCCATGGTCATTACCATGTCCTTCTAGACTTCTAATGCATGTAGCCAATGCCCTTTTTATCACCAAGTGATTCTTTTCATTTCTGTGCTGTATATGGCTATGGCACAGCCCAGTTCATTACTGCTGCTGTGGCTTCTCTTCCATTTGATCTGCCACCTGCAGTATCAAACATGTTATTCATTTATGTTCCCCTCAGCCCTAGAGGCTGTGGTATGCCTTTATTGCTATTGGATAGCTACAACATGGACTCTTACCTTAGCTGCATCCCTACTGCATAGGCATAGCATTCTACCTAATCAGGTATTAGAGTTAGCAATACATGTACAAATAGTATAGTAGTATATAAACCCCAAGGACAATGCTGGGTAGATCCCCAGTCTAGTCTCTTGGTTTTCACCTAAACTCGACTACTAAGCCTTAGGCCTCTGCAACTCTCTACTAACTGTAGCGAGTTAGTACCCTTTCCTATTCTTTTTAGCTGATAGTTGTAGTAGAGCCAGTCTCATTCCCCCCATTTGGGTTCAGCCATTTCAGCTTCAGCTTTCTCAAGAAGACTATAGTTAAATTATTCTGTATAGCCACTCTACTGTGGAGTGTGAGAAATGGAAGTCTAATGTGTAATACCATGTTCAACAAAGAAATCATGCAAAAAAGATTCCATAAATAGTCCAAACATATGAAAGCAAGAAAGAGGCTAGTAGTAAACTCTATCCAAGAAACCATATGTTAAAAATACTAAGAAACTGCAGACTTCTTCCAGACATATACTAATAGGGCATATTCAGAGTGGTCATTAATAAAAGTTAAGATATATTATGTATAAGAGTAAGACTCAACTGATAATAGTTTAACAAGATTAGTATAAACTAAACCAAGTGGGCAAGTAGCATGCCTTGTAGAGCTAGGAAAAGATTGTTTGTGTTGTTTACCTAGTAAACAACTAGTGCAAGGAGGGAGTATCTTCTTTGGAAGAGGTAAATTGCCTTTTGTTTGAATCAAGGCATAATGAAGAGCATTATAAAAAGGGTGTTCAAAGTGATTATATTAAAGCTGACAAAGAGAAGTTATGTATGACAGGGACATAATGGCAGAAGTTGCAGATGGAATTTATTTATTGGAGACAAGGCAGATGCCTGCATAACCAAACAACTCTGTGTGTTCCAAATAAAAGACCTATCTTTTTTAATCTTACATGTATACCCTTGAGATGTAAGGATAGGAACTGATAGTAAATGGTGTTTTGCATAAGAAGCAAGCCAAACATCTGTTAAAGTAACTGACAACAACTCCAAATCTTATTGTTGTAGTATGACTATCTCCAGTCCAACCATCTCAATATGGGATCCATTGGCAACAATAGCCATATGGATATTGGTTTTTAGATGAACAAAATCATCTACAAAAGAAGTAAGGTGATTAGTACATCCACTATCAATCATCCAATGATTCTTTGCAAATGCTAGGTCTTGATCTTCTTTAATAGTACACACCAGAACATAATTAGAAAGATAGTCAATTTAATCATCATACATGGAACATGAGGTGTAACCACATCTTTATGGTATATGAGGGTCTACTAATGGAACCATTACTGGTTCATTAGAGACATTAGGAGCTGCTGGAGTATGTTTTTTAATTTCATCCTCAAGATTTTTCATAGTCAAATATTCTTTGTCCAATATCAAACCTCCAAGAGAAATAGTAACCTTTCCTTTTTTTTTTTAACTTGTTGATATCAGACCTTGATCCCTCTTGTTGAATAGGAGACATTACTCTAGCCTTAAAGAAAGAAATGGTGAAAGTGGAATGGAAAGGGCTGTGATTGTTGATCCAGACACATTCCATTATCATCACCTTTCTTATTCCCTTATCCAGCATGTGCTGTAACCAAAAGAAAATCATCTTCATCCATCTCATAGTCTAGATGATCTATAAAGGCCTTGCATAAATTAAATGTTAACAGCCAGAATCCACACAGCTGGAGTTCACTGTCAGAAACTGGTATATTGAGATAGAACTAAGTACACTTTATTTGGAGTTCACTATCAAAAACTGGAAAGTGCAAACTGAAATGGCAGAACCTGCTGGGAACTTGAACTGGCTCTACTACAACTATCAGCTAAAAGAATTAAGAGACTACTAACTCATTCTGATGAGGAAAGAGTTTTAACGTGGGTGGAGTGGCTTAGTAGTCAAGTTCTGGAGAAAACCAAGAGACTAGACTGGGAATCTACCAGCGTCATCCTTGGGGTTTATATACTACTATATTATTTGTACATATTTGTCTAACCCTAATACCTGATTAGGTAGAATGCTATGCCTTCGCAGTAGGACCACAACTAAGGTAAGAGTCCATGCTGTAGCTATCCAATAGTGATAAAGGTGTACCACAGCCTCTAGGGCTGAGGGGAACAGAAATGAATAACACGTTTGATACTGTGGGTGGCAGATCAAATGGAAGAGAAGCCGCAGCAGC
>JBBPUB010000631.1:0-11081 GCA_038094415.1 Xerocomus alliaceus
TTCTCCATATTCTTTTACTTTAGTCATAAACATAGTGCAGTCTTTGTATCTGCCATCTCTCAAGAATAGGTATTTGACCATATCTTGATTCATATTTCTTTTGAGGATCTGCAAGATCTGATCTCCATCATATTTGGCTTGGGACAGATAATTTTCCAGCTTTATGAGATACTGAGCTACTGTTATTTTCTCGGTTTGTTTCAGATTCTTGATCTGTCTTCTAGCCCACTCTCTTTCATTGGTTAGGTGGAAATGAAGTTTCACAAGTTTCTTAAACTTGGGCCAATCTGTAAATTCTCCTTTCAAGATTTTATTGAGATGTGCTCATGTGAATGCTCCTGCATCTCCTTTTGTCATTCATGAAAGGATGGCTTTTACTCCCACTTCTCCTTGTAATGCTCTGATATTCTCCTATTGCCATACTTGGGCTTTCATCCACCATTCTTCGAATTTCCTTCCTCTTATTCCATTGTATTCTCCTGGATCTGCAACAATCTTTGTTATGTGAGTAGTGTGGGAAGAAGGGTCGGCTTTAACTTGTTCCTCCATTTCTTCCACATCTTCACAGAGTTTTTTATTTTCTCATAATATTTGCTCCATAGCCCTGCTCTGGATGTCTAGGAAGTCCTTAATCATTTTTAGAAGATCCGGCAAGTGCATCTAGCACATTAGTGAGATGCTCAGATAATGCCATATTTAATCAAATGCGGTGATAGTGGCATTATTGTCTTCTTTAGATCTGACCAGAGGTGGCATATGCCAGTCATTGTTATACCAACCTCCATGGTATCTCCAATTATTTCTGGATGCTTTTGTTGGGCTTACTATGCCAAAGCTTACTCCAAAAGGGTTTTCTTTGGTTTTGTAGATGTGTACTACTGCAAGTATGGGGGCATTTCTTTCAATGACTTGTTTAATGATCCAGCAAATTATGGCAGTGGTGACTAGGAAAATTCCTACAATAGTGGCGAGGATGAGCTCAAACTTTGAGAGCATCTAGTAGTTTTGGCAGTTCTGAGGGTGCTATTGGAGTCCTTCTCCAAAGATCCAACTGTCCAAGGTTGTGTTGGTGGTGGATACTACTCCTATGAAGGCAGAGTAAGGGGTTCGAAATGTTCTGGACCGATTTCCTACAAAGAGAATCAGAACTTGTGAATTGGTTGTGTACTTGGCAATCCACCTAAGAAAGTAAATTGTGATGATGTAAAAGATCAGACAGAATGAGAGGAGGATGACAAAAGTTTGCATTCAATATTTGTAAGATTGGGGAGGGAGATCTCATAGTCCTATCCTACTTTCTCTTTCTATTCCCCTCTTTATCTCCTGCTGGTATTGCCTTTATTGCCTTTTCTTGGGTGGTGGCAGTGCAGCAGGTGCTTCTTCGAACTCATATTCTGACCACCCTTCTGATAGGCAGTGTTTGGGGAGATTAAAGGTTCAGCTATAAAAATTTGCCTGAATCATCAAAGCTAAAGCAAAGAAGCCCCTCTCTTCTTCTGAGGGCAGCCTCTGCAGTGGTAACCAATCTGCAGTGTCAGTAATGCTCAGACCCAGGCTGCAGTTGTTTGGGTCTAGGGTAGGCAGAAGGAGGAGGTCTGGGGACTCTTCTTCTCTCTCTTCTTTCATAGGGGTGGATACTATAAGGGGGACAACTATGTTCTCTTTCTTCAAGTTGGTGGCTGGCGATGTACTCTCTTCACAGCCGTTCTCTGATCTCATGTCTCCATTGATCATATCTCTCATGATCGAGTCCTGATGGGGGAATCTGGGTAAAGAACCTTCTAACTCTTGTAAGAAGGTGGTGGCTGGTGAGACAGATCTGTTTCCACCATCCAGGACCTGTGCAGCCTATTCTTGCCCTTCTCTCAGCTTTGCCTGTTGGCGACTGACAATAAAGGGGTGAAGGGAGTGGTGGAACTGGATGGGCACTAGCACTCATTAGTACTGGTGCATCTATAGTAGAGGGGGTCACTAGAAAAGATAAGAGTCTAGTCTAATGAAACAGCAGAACCTGATGGAAAACTTGAACCAGCTCTACTACAATTATTAGCTAAAGTAAGAAAAGAATACTAACTCATTCTGTTGAGGAAAGAGTTGAGGTGATGAGGGCTTAGTAGTCGAGTTCTGGAGAAGACCAAGAGACTAGACTGGGGATCTACCCAGTGTTGTCCTTGGGGTTTATATACTACTATGCTATTTGTACATGTTTGTCTAACCCTAATACCTGATTAAGTAGAATGCTATGCCTACGCAGTAGGGATGCAACTAAGGTAAGAGTCCATGCTGTAGCTATCCAATAGCAATAAAGGCATACCATAGCCTCTAGGGCTGAGGGGAGTGGAAATGATTAACACATTTGATACTGCAGGTGGCAGATCAAATGGAAGAGAAGCTGCAGCAGCGGTAATGAACTGAGCTGTGCCATAGCCATTGTCACATACCACTCCAACTCCGGTACTCCAGTACTCTCCGGCATGATCTCTGATACGATCTCTGGTATAATCTCCCAGATATCTCTTATCTCGTCTCTCATATTCCCAATTCATATGATCTCCTTCAGTTATTCTCATTCTTAGTTCCTCCGAGCAGGTGTCTTGCTTAGTATAACAGCCTGACATCTGTCTCTGACCTGTTCCGGACCTGTCTCAGACATCTGTCTCTGACTTGTCTCTGACCTGTCTCAGGCATGTCCCCAACCTGTCTCCAACTTTGATATATCATTACTCATTCTGTTTCACCTTTGACAACCTGTCACATTCTGTTACTAATCCATCTGGACTCCATAGTATAAATATGGTACTCCAACTTGTACATACTTCAGTTTGAATATTGAATTAGTCTCCTCCTCACACTTCTGACCTTGAGCTCTGTGCTCATCTGACCTCTGACTCCAAGGATAACGAGTACAAGGGTGCAACACATAAGTCCTGTGCCAAATGTCCTTGCCTCCTCCATTTCACCCATCCTTTCCTCACCCTCCCATTGCAACTCCGTTCCGGACATTGTCGGACTAGTCTGGAGGACCTGGACTTGACAGTATATTCAAACTCATACTTGTACTCATCATACTCACTATGTTGTGCACCCAGACATCCCGTCAGCAGCTTGAGTCAGTCTTTGGCTCCTCTCGCACCATTCCTAGTGACTTCCACAGCCTTAGTGCTAGACCCGTGACTTTCCCATCCATTTCCACTGCACCTTGTCATCGCACCACTCCTTCTGGTCCTTTTGACACTCCTCTCACTCTGCTACCGGAAACAGGCCCTCCCTCCCTCCGAATCCATGAACTCCGGAATGATTCTGTCCCCAGAGAAGAAGGTCTTCACGCTCTGGCCCCTCTGGTCCCCAGTGATGATGACAGTGATGATCCACCATCCGATCCCTCAGAACCACCCAATCCTTCAGACCCAGGTGACCCCTTCAACGATGATGATGAGCAGCAGCCCAATGACGTATCCTTGGCTTTTGAACCATTTAACCAACTCACCAATGCCATCCAGGACATGACTCAGCAGGCACTCTGGCATAAGTCTTCTGACACTCCTAAAACCAAAGTCTGGAAGCCAGACCTGTTTGATAGACTAGATCCCTAGAAACTCCATCCCTTCATCGTCCAGTGCAAGTTGAACTTCCAAGCCAATCCTAAGTCTTTCTGCCATGATTGTGCCAAAGTCACTTTCATGCAGTCCTATCTCAAGGGAGTTGCCCTTGAATATTTCAAGCCAGATCTTCTTGGCAGCGAACCTCTGGAGCTCTGTCCGCTCTGAATGACCAGCTGGGAAGTATTCCTGTATGAACTCCAGTCTAACTTCGGTCTGCACAATCCCATTGGCAATGTGGAGGCTTAGCTTGAGCAACTCCACATGAAGGATTTCCAATGCATCTCCAACTATGTAGTCCAGTAGAACCGCCTGGCGAGCCAAGTCCAGGAATGGGGTTCTGGAGCACTCTGCCACAGTTTCTACATCGGACTTCCCAATTGCATCAAGGATGAGTTGTCTTGGCTTGGCAAACCAAGCAACCTCCACAACCTTCGCACTTTAGCGCAGCAGATCAACCATCGCTATTGGGAACATAGGGAAGAGATTTCTAGGGCCAACAAGGTTTCTGGGTCTAACTCCAGAAATGGTAATTCCAAGGCCACTACATTCACAGCCCTGTCTTCATCCGCTCCCACCTCAGACTTCAAGCCTAGAAGTTCCACAAAAGACTCTAAGGCCTTCAACTCTGGCAGTCACTCCAACTCTGGAATCTCTGTGGCCCCCAAACCCAACTTGTCGTCCAAGCTAGGTAAGGACGGCAAGCTCACAGTGGTTGAGCGAAAGCATTGCTTGGATAATAATCTGTGCATGTTTTGTGGTCAAGCCAGCCACAAAGCTAAAGAGTGCCCAAAGTCATCATCCCGGGCATCCAAGGCTCGCATGGCTACAACCACAACTCCAGAAGTCAGACCAGAGGCCTCTAGCATAGAGGCAAAAAAATAGTCAGCAGCCTCATAGACTCTGCACAGACTTGAGGTTGCATTGACTCCACCCATGCACCTAAGAAGGTCTGACTCAATGCGTCCACTCTCTCAGATCCCCGCTCCCTCATGCCTACCATCTCAGTCCTTTCCTATAACATCCCAACCTTCCCCACACTTGTAGACTCCAGATCATCTGATTGTTTCATAGATACCTCATTCATTAATGATCACAGACTTTCCCCATACTCTGTTCCTCTGCTTGAACTCCAGCTCTTCAATGGAACATCCAACTCCACCATTACTCATGCTGTCAACCTCTCTATCCGTTTTGAAACCCATGACATCACTTCGATGACATTCTATGTCACTCCGCTGGATGGATCCTGTTCCCTTGTGCTAGGACACAACTGGCTCACCTGCTACAATTCATTGATTGACTGGGTTTCAAGCAGTATCTTGTTCCACCCATCTGGACAGACTTTGCCAGCAACTTCAAGCTCTACCCCACAGCCTCTGGACTTACCTCCTTCAGCTGATCCCACACCCCCCAATCCACTATGTTTCTGTGATCACAAGGCTCCACCCATTGCACTGATCAATGCACCTGCCTTTGCATTGACCTGTTGCCTTCAGGGCTCCTTACAGTTTAGTCTGCAACTCCACCCCAAGGATACCCAACTTTGTGCATCTTCCACAACTCCAGATCCTGTTGATCTCTCTGAAGTCCCTCTGGACTACCATGATTTTGTGGATGTCTTTAGCAAAAGCAGGGCTTTTAAGCTTGCTCTGCACTGTGAACACGATCTCAGAATTAACCTAGAAGAAGGCACATCTCTTCCATTGGGCACCATATACTCCCTCTCCACCTCTGAGCTTGAGTCACTCTGGACATTCCTTGATGAACATCTAGCTAATGGGTTCATTTGCCCCTCCTCTTCCACCCATGCTGCTCCAGTTCTCTTTGTCCACAAGAAGGACAGTTCCCTCTGCCTCTGCATCGACTTTCAAGAACTTAACAAGATCATAAAGAAAGACTGCTATCCCCTTCCCCACATCTCCAACCTCCTAGATGCTCTGAGCCGAGCTAAGATCTATACCAAAATCAACCTCCAGCATGCATACCACCTGGTCTGCATTGCTGAGGGAGATGAATGGAAGACTTCATTCTGGATCCAATATGGCTTGTATGAGTGGCTAGTCATGCCATTTGGTCTCACCAATGCTCTAGCAGCTTTCTAGCGGTTTGTTAACACCATCTTTGCTGATCTATTAGGTGTTTGTGTTATAGTCTATCTTGACGACATCCTCATCTACTCTGTGGACAAGGCCTTCCACAAGGAGCATGTCCAGGAAGTGCTCCATTGACTCTGCAAACACAGACTTTACGCCCATCCAGATAAGTGTGAATTCCACACCAACTCCACTGATTATCTTGAATACCAACTCTCTCCCTCCAGACTTACCATGTCTCTGGAAAAGGTTAAAGCAATCTTAGATTGGCCCGAGCCTTGGAAAGTCAAGGACATCCAGTCCTTCTTGGGTTTTGTGAATTTCTACAGGCATTTCATTCATAACTACTCTGATATCGTTGTTCCCCTGACCCAACTCACATGAAAGGGCACTTCATGGAACTTCTCTGCAGACTGTCGTTCTGCCTTCCAGGCACTCAAGGATGCCTTTATCTCAGCTCCAATCCTTATCCACTGGGTTCTGGATGCTCTAATCATAGTGGAAACCTACGCCTCCAACTACACTATTGCTGGTATCCTCTCTATCCATTGTATGGACAAGAAAATCTGGCCAGTCGCTTACTACTCTTGGATGCTCCATTCTTCAGAGCTCAATTATGACACCCATGACAAGGAGCTACTTGCCATCCATGAGGCATTCCGGACTTGGTGCCACTACCTTGAAGGTTCTGGAACTCTGGTTGATGTCGTCACTGATCACAAAAATCTGGAGTATTTCACCACTACCAAGCTCCTGACTTGCCGGCAGGCCCAGTGGTCAGAGTTCCTTTTCCAGTTCAATCTGATCATTCATTTCCGCCCCGGACACCTTGGAGCCAAGCCTAATGCCCTTACTAGATGCTAGGACGTCTACCTCAAAAAGGGGGATAGGGACTACACTTGCGTTAATCCCCACAACTTCTGCCCCATTTTCACTCAGGAATAGCTTGCTGCATCCTTACAGGCCACTTATCTTGCAGCTCCAGTTCTCCAGGCCAGCACCCTCTTCAACATTGAGTCACTTCACAGCAATATTCTCTCTGCCCTCCCCTCTGACCCTATCACTGCCATCCACCTCTCTGACTCCAACCCCAATTTGTGCTGATTCGTCAACTCCAACAGCTTCCTCCATTAATCATATCTACATTCCAGACACTGATAACCTCTGACTCCATGTGCTCCAGTATAAGCATGATCATCCACTATCTGGACATTTCAGACAAAATCGCACTTTGAAGCTAATCCGTCAGAAATATACCTGGCCAGGCATCTGGACATTTGTCAAGGAGTATGTCTCTTCTTGCACAGCCTGCACTCAAGCCAAGGTCCCTAGACATAAGCCCTATGGACTCCTAAAACAGCTCCCAATTTCTGAGAAGCCATGGAATTCCATATCCATGGACTTCATTGAACAACTTCCTGCATCCTCTGGACACACTGCCATCCTAGTCGTTGTCGATCGCCTTTCCAAGCAATGTATATTCATCCTGACTGACAATAAGGTGACATCTCCAGAGCTCACAAAACTCTTCCTCCTTTATGTTTTTTCAAAGCATGGAGTTCCCTCTTACATCACCTCTGATCAAGGTTCAGAGTTCGTCTTTCACTTCTTCTGCTCACTCGGAAAGGCCCTCGACATCCAACTCCACTTCACCTCTGGTTACCATCTGGAGGGAGACGGTCAAACAGAGCATATGAACCAGACCCTAGAGCAGTACCTTCGGGTCTATTGCAATTATCAACAGGACAACTGGTCTGAACTCCTTCCCTTAGCAGAGTTCACGTACAACAATGCACTGAATGCAACCACTGGAGTTTCTCCCTTCTTTGCTAACAAGGGCTACCATCCAAACTTAACAGTACATCCGGAGAGAGACCTCACCTCCACCAGAGCATGAGAATACTCCATTGACCTTGACTTCCTTCATTCCTACCTCTGTGAGGAGATTGCTGCCACTCAGAAATGATACCAAGGTCCTGCTGATGCCAAGTGAACCCTGGCACCAGACTTTAAGGTTGGTGACCAGGTTTTCATCAAGGCTAAGTACTTCCGATCCACATGCCCCTCTAAAAAATTATTGGAGAAAAACCTAGGACCTTATACCATTATCACCCAAGCTAGTATGCACTCCTTCATACTCCAACTTCCAGTTACTATGAAGTCCATACATCTGGTCTTTCATGTATTCCAATTAGAACCCTCAGTTCTGAACACAATTCTGGACTGGACTCAGGCTCTGCCACCTCTGGTTGAAATTGAAGGCAAATTGGAGTATGAAATAGCAGAAATTCTTGATTCAAAGATTGACCATAGGCAAAGAAATTGCAAGCTGTTATACTTGGTATGCTGGTCTGGCTATGAAGGTACTGAAGATGAGACCTCCTGGCTTCTAGCCACAGAGCTCAGACATGCCTCTGAACTCATTGATGACTTTCATCTGCAGTACCCAGACAGGCCTGGTCCTTCCTCCGCTTGATCACTTCGTTTAATCTTGCTCTGTGCGGCCAAAACATGTCCATTCCAGTTACATGCGATGTCCTTCTACCTACACTATGCCTCCAACTCAAACTCACTCTCCAACTCCTCCTTCATGAACTCCCTCCTCATTGCCTCTTTCTCCTCTGCCCCCAACTCCACCAACTCCACTGCCACCTTTTCCTCTGCTCTGCTCTTCACCTCCATGTCCGTGTCCATGCCCAACCCATACATCTCCTCCACCTTTAGCCACACCAGCTCCTCCACTGCCTGTGTCTGGCAGATCTGCCATTTTGTTTGCGACCGGACCACCTCCTGGAGTCCCTTGATTGACTTCAAAATGCCCCAGAGGGCCTTCACCCACTCCGGAGCCAAACTCCCCAAGCCACTAGGCCCAGCTATGGTGCTACTCCCCTCTGTCCTCGTCTGCTTTGCTGGCCTCTCCAATTCCATGACGGCTCTCTTTCTCTGCCACTCCGGCTTCTCCTTTCTGGGCTGCTCACACTTTGCCTTTGCCTCACAGCACTCCACACACAAGGTCAACTTGCCTGGCCTGAGCTGACACTCAAGCCTGCGCTCATTGCACCTCTGGCATGTAGGAGGGCCACTCTGTGCCCATGCCTTTCCCTTGCTTCGGCTCTGCTGAGCAGTTACCTCTGCCACCTGTGGTTGGTCAGTCCTGGTCAGTTCCTATGGGGCAGCACTTACCCTTTTTTTCACAGCCTCCTCTGCTGCTTTCTGCACCTCCTCTGCTACTTTCTGCACCTCCTCTGCTGCTTTCTGCACCTCCTCTGCCGCTTTCTGTGCCTCCTCTGCCACTTTCCACGCCTGCTCTGCCCTTTGCGCCTCCAATGCTGCTGCCTCCCTCTTTCTCCTTATCTCCTCCTCTGCCTTCCTCTGTGCCTCCTCTTCCTTCCTCACCTTTGCCCTCCACCCCTGCTTTGCCACCTTTGCATTCCACAACACATCATTGTCGTCCTCACATTCTGCGAGACGGGCGTTGTCCCACTCCTTGATGTCGGTGTATGGTTGTTGTTTTTTGGATATGGTATTGGTTCAAAGTTAAGGTGCAACCATGGGCTAACTGGTCTTATAAATCGGAGCATGATTAAATTCAGGCTCCACCACTCTGTATTGTCTACCAGCTAATGGCCTTCAGGGGTTCAGGCCTAAGGGGGGGATACTGTCACATACCACTCCAACTCTGGTACTCTGGTACTCTCCGGCATAATCTCTGGCATAATCTCCAGTATGATCTCCCAAATATCTCTTATCTTGTCTCTCATATTCCCAATTCATGTGATCTCCTTCAGTTATTCTCATTCTTAGTTCCTCCGAGCAGGTGTCTTGCTTAGTATAACAGCCTGACATCTGTCTCTGACCTGTTCCGGACCTGTCTCAGACATCTGTCTCTGACTTGTCTCTGACCTGTCTCAGGCATGTCCCCAACCTGTCTCCAACTTTGATATATCATTACTCATTCTATTTCACCTTTGACAACCTGTCACATTCTGTTACTAATCCATCTGGACTCCATAGTATAAATATGGTACTCCAACTTGTACATACTTCAGTTTGAATATTGAATTAGTCTCCTTCTCATGCTTCTGACCTCAAGCTCTGTGCTCATCTGATCTCTGACTCCGAGGATAATGAGTACAAGAGCACGACACATAAGTCCTGTGCCAAACATCCTCACCCCCTCCCTTCCACCCATCCTTTCCTCACCCTCCTGTTGCAACTCTGTTTTGGATATTGTCGGACTTGTCCAAAGGACCCAGACTTGACAGCATGTAGCCAACACTCTTTTTAATCACTGAGTGATTCTTTTCATTTCTGTGCTGTGCATGGCTATGGCACCACCCAGTTCATTACCACTGCTGTGGCTTCTATTCCATTTGATCTGCCACCTACAGTATCAAATGTGTTATTTATTTCTGATCCCCTCAGCTCTAGAGGCTGTGGTATGCCTTTATCACTATTGGATAGCTACAACATGGACTCTTACCTTAGCTGCATTCCTACTGTGTAGGCATAGCATTCTACCTAATCAAGTATTAAGATTAAACAAACATGTACAAATAGTATAGTAGTATATAAACCCCAAGGATAACACTAGGTAGATTCTCAGTCTAGTCTCTTGGTTTTCTCCAGAACTCAACTACTAAGCCTTTGCCTCATCAAACTCTTTCCTCAACAGAACAAGTTAGTACTTCTAAATTCTTTTAGCTGATAAGTAGTAGAGCCAGTTCAAGTTCCCTTCGGGTTCTGCTGTTTCATTAGACTAGACTCTATCTTTTCTAGTGACCCCCTCTACTACAGGAACACAGGTACTAATGAGTGCCAGTGTCCTTTTCCCAGTTCCACCACTCCCTTTGTCCTTTCATCGTTAGTCACCAATGGGCAGAGCTGAGAGAAAGGCAAGAATAGGCTGCCCAGGTCCCAGATGGTGGGAACAGATCTATCTCACCAGCCACCACCTTCTTACAAAAGTTAGAAGGTTCTTTACCAGGCTTCCCCCATTAGAATTCAATCATGAGAGATATGTTCAATGGAGACATGAGATCAGAGAATGGCTATGAAGAGAGTACATCACCAGCCACTGACTTGAAGGAAGAGGACATGGTTTCCCCCCTTATACTATCAACCCCTACAAAGTTCGAGAGAGAGTCAGAGTCCCCCAACCTCCTCCTTCTACCTACCCCTGACCCAAACAATTGCAGTCTGGGTCCAAGCATTACTGACATCGCAGATCAGTTACCACTGCAGAGACTGCCCTCAGAAGAAGAGAGGGGCTTCTTTGCTATAGCTTTGATGGTTCAGGCAAATTTCTATAGCCAAACCTTTAATCTTCCTAAATGCTGCCTATCAGAAGGGTGGTCAGAATACAAGTTCAAAGAAGCACTGCCAT
>JBBPUB010000636.1:0-11047 GCA_038094415.1 Xerocomus alliaceus
TTGACCCTGCTTACTTATATAAATATGGAGTATATAAAGATAATGTGCTATTTAGCTACTTCATTATCACCATGAAATCCATTTTTACCTCTACTAAAGCCAATATCCTCTTTCTTACTAAATCTGGATCTTCTATTTGTAATATTTCCTCTCAGACTGGCCTAGGAAAGTCTACTGTGGCCAGGGTCATCAAGGAATTCCTTTCAAATAAGGAAAACATCAAGCTAGGGTATCCTTCTAAGCTTTTTCCTACTAATAGAAAAAGAATTGTTTTTAGTATTACCACTGGAAAGGCTGAAAATGCTGTCCAGGCTATCCATCTCATCAATTCTGCCCTGCCCTCCTCCATCTTCTCCTAGACTATTTGCAATGTGCTCAAGTCTGCTTCTCTTAAGGCTGTGGTTAAGAAAAAGAAGCCTTACTTGTTACTCAAGCATAGAAAACAAAGGCTTACTTTTACTCTCAAGTACTAAAACTGGACTATGAAGGACTGGACTAGGGTCATTTGGTTAGATGAAACAAAGATCAACAGGATTGAATTAGATGGAAGAAAGTATGTGTGGAAAGTGGCAGATGAGCCTTTGCAGAATAAGAAGGTTCAAGAGACAGTGAAGTTTAAAGGAGGTTTTTTAATTGTTTGGGGATATATGGGTTGGAATGGTGTGGGGACTCTGGCAGAGATAGAGGGTAAGATGAATGCTAAGTAATATGTTATCATTTTGAAGGACAATCTGCTTTCCAGCATGGAGAGTTTTGGGATTTCTAAGAAAAGCATAATCTTTTAGCAGAATAATAATCTCAAGCACTTCTCAAAAAGTGCTTAGGATTGGCTTGACTCCCATAGGATCAAGCTTCTGGATTGGCCAGCTCAGTCTTTAGACCTTAGTTCTATTGAGCATTTCTGGCAAATCTTGAAAAAAAAGCTCAACAGCTATTCAAGACCATTAAAAGGAGTATGGAAGGTTTGGAAGTGAATTGTGGTGGAGTGGGGCAAGATTGAGGTTGAGGCATATCAAGGATTGATTGAAAGTATGCCTAGAAGGTTAGAGGCAGTGATAAGGGTTAAAGGAGGGCCACTAAATACTAAAAGTCTAGATCTAAAATGATGCTCAAATAAGTGTTCCAATGACATGTGATTTTAAAATGGCTATATCTCAGTGCCATAACAACCAAATCACATGATCTAAGTGGTGTTATAATGCCAAGAGCAAGTACTATCTTTAATCCTACAAGTGTTTGATCTTGTTTGTCCCATATCTTTGGCAATTGGTCCATTTGTCAAAAATGGCCCAACATTGAAACACATTTTTAAGCCATTGTATTCCTCCTCTCTTCCCCCAAGAGCATTATATACTGCCTAAGTGACATCAGGATCATTGGCTTCTGCTTGATGGATCAGCTGTCACTATTGATGGTAGCTGGATTTACAATGAAAATCACACCAATATCATCTATTAAAGGCAGTGTTTCAAATGTCTTGGAAGAAAACTTTGTTAGGGCCATACTGGATGGAATCATGGCCTTCTTTGTCATAATGAGCAAATCAAGGGTTGTCTAGAGGGTTGTTGCCATTAGAATTAAGGAAATAGAAAAGGTGAATGTTTTCAGGATTGAAACAAAACTACTCTCTGTGCAAAACTTTCCAGCCTTGAAAGTGTACATGGACACAAGGTAGTGGTCTGTTGTACTCAAAACTCCAGGATAGTGCCCATTCTATGCCTGAGTAAGCTAAAAAAAGTAACTCCCCTTAATACATAAAGAAGTTGATGTGGTGTTAACACTCTATTCATGACTTGATAGGTGGAATAGAAAAGGGGTCAACTAGATGGTGAGTTTGAGTAGACTGGTTGAATGTAAGGTGAGGATATATGCCACTCTGAATAAAAATATTAAAGACCCTGTTAACTACATTGCTATGCATATTAAGCATATAATGTTTTATTGGGTTGTTCTTGGCCTCTTAAGGGTCCACCTCCATATACTGGCCTTGAAATACAGCTAGATGGTATGCCTGGTGATTGATGTCCCTCAGGATTCTCATTCTCCAAATTCCCCAAGGATCCATAATCTTGAGATCTATCAGTGGTAACTCAACCATCTTTCAGTTCTAGTCATTGAGAAAATAAGTGCACTAAAAGTTGTCTTCAAATAGCTGAGGTGCTTAGGGATGTAAGGCCTGGATGTGGTTGTGGTTGCAACAATAAAGATGGTGATGGGCTGACATTATATGGAGGTGGTGGTGACTAAATGAAAGTAATGAAAGAAGTGTTGATGAAGTTTTAGAATGTACTAGGGAGCTAATGTCTGAACTTCCGGGTTGGTCTTGTATAACTATAGGTACAAACTCCACTCAAATTCTGGCAAAATCTTTGTCCATTAATGAAATATAGTGACTTCCAAAACTGTTTCAATAACTAACCCTGATGCAGGGTGTGAAGTGCCCTGCAATCACATGTGGGAATTTCACTTAGCTTTGGTGGGACCAAATAAAGTACAAACTCTTGGCTACAAACTGACCCTTGGATCATGTGATTTGACCCAGGGGTTGCTAAGATATGACCATTTTCAGACAATAATATAATTGGAATAGCTTTGGGACTTTTAATATTCAATACAAAATACTTGTTATATTGATGTTATTTGCTATTGTTTGGTCCTACAAACAAAGATATATATATCTTGGTCATGTCTGAGTTGAAAATTATTCCCACACTTCTTAACTTTCTACTTCTATCATCATGCAATCTCTCTCTGCTCCTCAAAAGAGAATTATTCTTATCTAGCTGGATGCTGGTCATTCTGTTTGCTGTATTGCATCCAGCACTAGTGTGGGCATTGCTACCATATCTAGGCTTTGTTTTAAGGAGCATTTTGACCTTTAAAAGTCTATTGGAGGTTATTCTTTTAAGCTTTCTTCTGTCAATATTCACCATGCTATTTATCTTATCACTACTCATAAGGCAGAGAATGCTGTTCAGATGACCAAAGCCCTTTCCACCATCATTGACAAGCCTCTCCATTCTAATACCATTTGTTGTTACTTGAAAAAATCTGGAATGAAAGCTGTAGTTAAGGTCAAACATCCTTTTCTCTCTGAGAAGCATTGCAAGGCCTGTTTGGACTTTGCTACTGCTTATTAATATTGGACTGTAGAGAATTTAAAAAGAATAATATGGTTAAATGAGACCAAAATTAACAGATTGGGGTCAGATGGGCACAAATGGGTGTGGAAAAAGCCAGGTGAAGGCCTTAGTGATAGGCTGGTACAAGGAATAGTTAAGTTTGAAGAAGGTTCTATATGAAATGGCAGAACCCGATGGGGAACTTGAATCAGTTCTACTACAACTATTAGCTAAAAAGAAGTAGAGGTACTAACTCATTCTATTGAGGAAAGAGTTGAGGTTGCAAGGGCTTAGTAGTTGAGTTCTGAAGAAAACCAAGAGACTAGACTAGGAATCTACCTAGCATTGTCCTTGGGGTTTATATACTACCTTACTGTTTGTACATGTGTCGCTAACCCTAATACTAGATTAGGTAGAATGCTATGCCTACACAGTAGGGATATGACTAAGGTAAGAGTCCATGTTGTAGCTATCCAATAGTGATAAAGGCATACCACAGCCTCTAGGGCTGAGGGGAGTGGAAATGAATAACATGTTTGATACTGCAGGTGGCAGATCAAATGGAAGAGAAGCTGCAACAGTGGTAATGAACTGGGCTGTGTCATAGTCATGCATAGCACGGAAATGAAAAGAATCATGTGGTGATAAAAAGAACATTGACTACATGCAGTAGAAGTCTAGAGAGACACAGTAATGACTGTGGCAAAGAATAGCCAAGTAGGGATAGATCCAATTGGAAAGAAGAGCAGAAGATAAGCACAATCAGATTAGTCATGAAACAATAAGATAAGATCAAGCAAAAAGTATATGCTTAGTCTGTTGTGATGAAGAGTCTACCAGAGACCATATATAAGATGGCAAGGATTGTCACACCTTGTTATGCATGTCATAGTTCAACTCTGGCCCTATAAGGGTGTGGGAGTAGAATGCGACTGGATGGAGTTTGGAGTTGGAGCTAGTAATGAATAGAATGCTGGCAATGGCATAATCGGAGGTGTTGGTTTCGATGGTAATAGGAGCATCCGGAGTCCAGTGGATTAACACCAGAGTGGAGATGAAGGCTTCCTTCAGCCAATTGAAGGACTTGTAATAGTTGTCAGAGAAGTTCCAGAGAACTCCTTTGCAAGTGAGTCACGTGAGTAGGATTACAATGTCCAAGTAGTTTTGAATGAAGTGATGGTAGAAGTTGGTGAAGCCAAGGAAGAACTGAATGTCCTTAATCTTACGAGGCTCTGGCCAATCCTGAATCACTTTGACCTTGTCCAGGGCCATAGTGAGCCCAGAGAGAGAGAGAATATAACCAAGGTACTCAACAGACTCTGAATGGAACTCACACTTCTCTGGCTTCAGGTATAGACCATTAGCATGGAGACACCAGAGGACTTCCCAGACATTCTTGCAGTGTGAGGTGATGTCTTGGGAGTAAATAAGAATATCGTCGAAATAAATCACAATGGAAACGTCCAATATATCAGTGAATATGGAATTAACAAAACACTGAAAGGTGGCTGGAGCATTGGTGAGACCAAAGGGCATTACCAACCACTCATAGGATCTATAGTGGGTGTGGAAGGAAGTCTTCCACTCATCTCCAGTGGTGATGCAGACTAAATGATATATATGCCAGAGATCGAGCTTGGTGAATATCTTGGCACCACTAGGGGCTTCCAGGAGATTGGAGGTATGGGGTAGTGGGTAATGGTCCTTCTTTGTGATCTTGTTCAGACCTCAGAAGTCAACACAGAGGTGAAGAGAGCCATTCTTCTTGCAGATAAAGAGCACCAGTGCAGTATGTGGAGATGTAGATTGCTGAATGAAGCTGATGTGGAGGTGTTCATCTAAGAAGTTCTTAAGGGCCTCCTGCTCTATGGGGGAGAGGGAGTAGAGCCGACTGATTGGAGGTTCGGTACCTTCCTCGAGATCAATCTTCAGATTGAAGGGATAGTGCTTGGAGAGCATATCTGCCTTCTTCTTGCTGAAGACATTCACAAAGTTGTGGTACTTTAAGGGAACTCCAAAGAGGTCTGGAGGTACCTCCAGAGCATTGGAAACTATAACTGAGTGAGCTTTAATGGAGTTAATATCTTGAAGGGAAAGGGTGAAGGGAACAAAGCCCTCCAACTTGCAGGTGTGATTAAACGCAGCTGCATTAATGAAGAAGATCACTAGGCATGTAAGCCCAGGGGCTCTAGGCAAATTTAGGGGTGTAGTCTCTAGAGAATGAGTGGGGTAATTGTTAGGTGATGGAGGAAAAGGAACAGAGTTCAGCTCAGGAGACTTGGAGGTTGACATTGGGGTTGGCACCCCACCTGTGGAAGTCCAGAATGTGATGCTGCCCAATACCCAATCAATCGACAGATTGTAGTGAATGAGCCAGCTGTGCCCTAATACTATCACACAAGAGGAATCCAGCAAGGTTATATAGAACATATTAGAGGTGGTTTCACCAGATGGAAAAAGGATCAGAAGGTCTATGGCAGAGTTAATGTTGGAGGTAGAGGAGCCATCAAAGAGATAAAGGGAAAGCAGGGAAATGAAGTTCATAGAGATTTTGTGGGTATTAATGAATGTGGAATCTATGAAGTAGTGAGTAGAACCAGAGTCAAGTAGACATGAGACAGAGGACAGATTAAGGGTTGGGATGGATACTATAGGTTTAAGGAAATTAGGATTGGAAAGAGTGGACACATTGAGATGGAGTTCCTGAGGTGCACAATCAGGAATAATGTAACTCCCGAACCATGCAGTTCTATAGGAGCTATACTCTATTTTTTCACTTCTAAAGAAGTGGAGCTTGTCAAGGCTTCTGCTGGAGTAGCCATGGCAGCACAAGCCTTCAAAGCTCTAGAGCTGGATTTTGGACACTCCTTGGCAGTGTGCCCAGATTGCCTGCAGAACAGGCAGAGACCTTGGCAAAGGCAGCATTAGTGCTCCTTGGGGAGAAGCTTGCTGTCCTTGCCCAACTTGGCAGAGATGCTATCAGCATTGTTAGCATCTCTATTCTTAGGTGAGTTCTTACCACCTCTGGAGGATGAGGAGTTAGATCCCTTGGACTTAAATTCGTCCTTGGGCTTGTCAGAGGTGCTAGAGTTGTTTGAGGATGTTGAATTGGTGGATTTATTGTTGGAGTGGCCTCCAGAGTTTGAGCCACTTGGTTTGATTGCTTAGGAGATTTCCTCCTTTTGCTTCCAATACTAATGGTCTATCCTTTGGGCCATCTCATGGAGTTCAGCAAGGGTGTCAGGCTTGCCAAGATGAGAGACCTTGTTCTTGATCCAGTCCAGAAGTCCCATGTAGAAACTCTGGTAGAGCATACCATGGCCCCAATTCCAGACCTGGCTCGCCAGGCAATTCCACTTGATGATATATCTGGTAATGTGCTGTGAGTCTTTTATCTGCAGTTGCTTGAGTTGAGCTTCTATGTTAGCAATCGGGTTGTGAGGTCCAAAGTTGGACTGCAGTTCATATAAAAACATCTGCCAGTTGTCCATCCACTTTGGCCAGAGATGCAGGGGTTTGGTTCCAAGCAAGTCTGGTTTGAAATAAACTAGGGCTACACCCTTGAGGTATGATTGTGCAAATGTTACCTTAATCCTATCTGTGTGATAGGTCTTTGGGTTTGCTTGAAAGTTTAGTTCACACTGAACGATGAAAGGCTGGAGCTTCTTGGGATCTGTCCCATTGAACGGATCTGGCTCTCAGACCTTTGCCTTTGGGGTATCAGAATTGTTGTTATGTCTGAGGGCTGCTCTTGTTATGTTCTGGATTACATTAGCAAGCTATGTGAATGGTCCATAAGCTAGTGGTATGTAATTGAGATTGTCATCTTCGGATTCAGAGGCTGGATTGTCATCAGGTTGATTGGGGTTGTTACTGGGTAGATTATCATCCAGATTGTCACCACCGTCACCATTATCACCACCATCACTGGGGTCCAGAGGCAGAGGGCTGCTGGCACCACCAGGAGGTCCTCACAAGCCACCTATCTCAGGCACTGAACAAATCAATGACCAGAAGCAAAACCAGTCACCAGCCAACTCCTGAAAATGAGGAGATGGTGGAGATTGTTCTGAAGGTAGCACCATTAGATGGGAGTTATATCTGAAAATACCAGAAATCGAGGGGATGTGGCCACAAGCAGTGAAGCTGACATATTCGCCAGAAATACTATGGGGACTACCGAAGGTACCCATGGTCCTGGAGCAAGTATTGTAAGTATGGGTACGAGACATGAGGTCTTGAGGACTAGAACAAGGTGTGAGTACAAATATACTGTCAAGTCTGGTCCCTTTGGGATGTTACTCCAGATAAGTCTGAGCTAGTGGAGCAGAGGTTCAGAGGTTAGTATAGAGGTGGACCGAAGTCTGGACAGAGATGGTAACAGGTGGACTTAGGAGTGTGAGGACTTAGCACAGGACATATGTGTTACACTCTTGCTCTAGTCCAGTCCTTGTTGAGACAGAGGTAAGGAGGGAAATAGGGAGAAGGAGACTGGAGGAGGTGGAGGAAACTTAGTTGATATTTGTACTAAGGAGAGTATAGTGGAATTGTATAGAATATATATACTACTGAGAAACACCACTAGAATGGAGCACAGAGGACAGAGTCTGGTAATACGAAGTTCGGAGCTGTGACCAGTGTTAGCAGTCACTAGAGCTATGCTCCATAATGAACTCTAAGTGACAGAAAATGGAGACTATGGAACTAATACTAAAGAAGATATGTGATAAGATGAACAAAGGGTACTATAATAAACAAAGTCCGAAGGTGAGGAATGCCTTCCTGAGTAGATTGTGCTGGAGTTGCACTGCACTGACTGGAGTTGAAGTCTGGGATATGACAGAAATAATCATTGGCCAAAAAGAGTTAAGGATGGATCTAGTAAAGCTCAATGCCATTAGGGAATAGGAGCCACCTACATCCATTAAGGAAATTTACAGCTTTTTAGAGTTTGCTAATTTTTATTAGAAGTTTATCCTTAACTTCTCCAACATTGTCACTCCACTTACTCTTTTCACTTAAAAAGACAAAGCATGGAAGTGGACCCCTCAGCAACAATCCACTTTTAAAACATTCAAGGATGTATTCATATCTACACCAGTCCTAGTACTTCCCAACACTAGTAAACCCTTCTCCATCATGACCAACACATCACTTCTAGCAGTAGGAGCCATATTGCTCTGAAATAATGTAAATGGCAGCTCTCACCCTTGTGTCTACTTCTTCAAAATCTTCTCATCTGCAAAATAGAACTATAATATCTATGACTAAGAGTTACTTGCTATTATTCTGGCACTAGAAGAGTGAAGGCAATACCTCTCCAGCTCCACACACCCTGTAACAATCCTTGCTGTCTCATATATGGTCTCTGGTAGACTCTTCATTGTAATGGATTTAGCATATACTTTTTGCTTGATCTTATCTTATTGTTTCATGACTAATCTGATCATGCTTATCTTCTGCTCTTCTTCCTGATCAGGTCTATTCCCATTTGGCTATTCTTTGCCATAGATATTACTGTGTCCTTCTAAACTTCTAATGCATGTAGCCAGCACTCTTTTTAATCACCAAGTGATTCTGTTCATTTCTGTGCTATGCATGGCTATGACACAGCCCAGTTCATTACCACTGCTGCGGCTTCTCTTTCATTTGATCTGCCATCCACAGTATCAAATGTGTTATTCATTTTCATTACCCTCAGCCCTAGAGGCTGTGGTATACCTTTATTGCTATTGGATAGCTATAGCATGAACTCTTACCTTAGTTGCATTTCTACTGTATAGGCATAGCATTCTATCTAATCAGATATTAGAGTTAGACAAACATGTACAAATACTCTAGTAGTATATAAACCCCAAGGACGATGCTGAATAGATCCCCAGTCTAGTCTCTTGGTCTTCACCTGAACTTGACTACTAAGCCTCAAGACCCTTCTCAAACTCTCTACTAACTGTAGTGAGTTAGTACTTTCTTTTCCTTTTAGCTGATAGTTGGTAGTAGAGCTGGTTCAAGTTCATCTTTGGGGTTCAGCCATTTCAGCCATACTTTGTCTTTAACCTTCCATGGCAGAAACTTGCAAGTTTAGTGCCTGGTCATGGCTAGTCTAGTGGAATCATAAGCAGCCAATGCTTTATTTCTAGCTTTAATAAGATGGTCCATCCTTATAGATAAAGCAGGAATAAAGGTCTTAGTTAATGTTGGGAAGGCTTTGAGCTCATATCCTAATATAAGGCTAAATGGGAATTTCTAAGTGGATAAGTAGAGGCAGGAATTGTGTTGAAACTCAGTGGTGGTGAGGAACTTGGCCTATTGGTGGGGGTTGTTTTCACAGAAGGTCTGAAAGTAGATTTCCATTTCCTGGTTGATTCTTTCTGTTTGACCATCTGTCTGTGGGTGATATGCAGTGGATAGCTTGATATTATAGTGGAGCAGTCTGGCTAGTTCCTTAGCAAGAGCAGAGATGAACTGTGGTTTCTAATCTAAGATAATAGAATTCTGTACTCCAAATTGTTTGAATACATGGTTATGGAAAAGACAAGCCACTTCTAGCATGTTGATGGTTTTATGACAAGGGATAAGGATTATCCCCTTCATAAGCCCATGGTTGACCATGACTATGATGGAGTCAAAACCCTCTGATTTAGATAAGTTAGTGATAAGATCAACTAAGAGTTGTTTGAATGGAAGGGTGGCATTAGAAGGAATAGATGTTAGCAGTAGCATAGTGGGGTGGGTGTTAACCTTAGAGGCCTGACAGGTGGCACAACCTATAATGAAGTTTTTGATGAAGGTTACCATGCCTAGCTACCAAAAGTCTCTTTTTAGCAGGGCCTTGGTACAAAACTGTTCTATGTGTCCTGTGGTCAGAGAGGAGTGGATGGTGTGGAGTAGAGAGGATTGGTGGTCTAGGAGAACATATAGTCTGTTTCTATAAAACAAGTGGCCATTATTGAACTTTTAGTCTAATACCACTGATCTTGGGAAAAGGAAAGAGTCTAGTTGTAGGGCCTTAAGTGTGTGAAGAATGATGGAATCTGAGATGGAGAATGACTGGATTTTATAAAGGAGTGTGATGTCAAGGGCTTGGATGATAACAGAGTTAGGAACAATAGAGGAGTCATGGTTATTGTTGGAGGTGTCAAGAAGAGATCAGCATGACAGGGCATCAGCTGGGTTCATTTTAATACTGGGAATGATCTGCCATATAAGGTCATAGTCTTGTAGAAAGAGGAACCAATGAGCTTGTCATCTGGACAGTTTTTTAGGGTTATGGATATAGGAAAAGTTTTTATAATTGATGATGATGGTGACAGAGTGTGAGATACTGGCTAGGTATTGTTTCCATTCCTCTAGGGTAAGGATCACAGCTAGTAGTTCTCTATCATAGATATCATAGTTTCATTTAGTGAAAGAGAATGTCTTGGAGAAGTAGGCACAGGGATAAGGATTACCATTTACATCCTTTTGCAAGAGAATAGCTCTAGCTGCCACCAATGATACATCTGTTATGACTAAGAAGGGTTTTGTGATGTCAGAGAGAGCTAGAACCAGGACAGAGATGAAAGTGTCTTTGAGGGTTTTAAAGGAGATTTGTTGCTAAGGGGTCCACTTCCAAGTCTTATCCTTTCTAGTGAGGAGGGTGAGAGGGGCAACAATGTTGGAGAAGTTAGGGATGAACTTCCTATAGAAATTGGCAAAGCTTAGAAAGCTGCAGATTCCCTTGACTAAAATGTAGGCCTGCCACTTCTTGATGGCCTGAAGTTTTATAGGGTCCATTTTTAGTTCTCCTTGTCCAATAATCATTTCAAGATATTCCATAATAGAGGTGTTAAACAAGCATTTGAACAACTTTAGGAAGAGCTTATATTCCCAGAGATGGTTGAACATCTGTCAGATGCATTGGTGATGTAGTTCAAGGTTGTCTT
>JBBPUB010000637.1:0-11036 GCA_038094415.1 Xerocomus alliaceus
AATTTTTCTCAAGTGGCTAGACCACTTAACAATTTGTTAAAGAAAGAAACTCCATTTGAATGGGAAAGACCACAACAGGAAGCATTTGAAATGCTTAAAACCACTTTTGTGACAGCCCCCATACTAGTCTATCCAGATATAGACTATGAATTTTGCTTAGAAGCAGACACATTGAATTATGCCATAGGAGTAGTGCTCTCCATCAAAAAGGAAGACAAATGGCATTCCATTGCTTATGCATCACATAGCATGCAATCTGCCAAACACAATTACCCCATTTTGGATAAAGAGATGTTGTTTATGATTAGAGCATTGGAGGAATGGAGACATTATCTAGAAGCATTCAGACATCCTGTGGAAGTCTGGAATGATCATTAGAATCTTCAATGGTATCAAACATGGCAAGATCTCAACCAAAGACAAGCTCAATGGGTCCAATATCTGTCAAAATTCAATCTAAAATGGATTCATAAGCCTGGAGCTACCATAGGAAAGGCAGACACCCTCTTTAGAAGAGAAGATCATGCCATTGAAATAAAGAATGACAACAAAGGAGTTTTAGTGATTCCACCAGAACAGATTGGACAAATGGAGATAGATACTCCTATTCTTATCTCTGCTGAAGGTAAATGACTTAATAAGGCTATTTTTAATAAACTTTATAAGCTCAATAAGAAAGACACCATCTATCTTAGCTAAAAACATTTCCTAATTGAAGGAGAAGATGGTTTGTTACATGACTCTCGACATCACATATATGTTTCCAACTTGGTCTTAATTAAAATGGACATTCTGTGAATGTTCCATGATTCTCCCATAGTAGAACATGCAGGTCATGAGAAAACTTTAAAGTTGATCTCTCAATTCTATTGGTGGCCAGAAATTTCCACCTTTATGTGGGATTATATTAGTCATTGTGAAAGATGTCAGAGATTCAAAGGGACCAATCAGCATCCAGGAGGTCTATTGATGCTGTTACTAGTTCATGAGACACTGTGGAGTCACATCTCTGCAGATTTCATCACAGATCTTCCAAAATCTCGATCCTTTGATGCAATTCTTACAGTTGTGGATTGGTTCTCAAAAGAAGTAGAACTTATCCCCTGTATGAAACAATGCAGCACCTTAGATATGGCACAACTATTCTTGAATCATGTATGGAAGCATCATGGACTTCCCTCATCCATTATATCTGACAGAGAACCCCAGTTTGCAGCACAAGTGATGATGGAAATTAATCAGTCTTTGAAGATCGATACTAAACTGAGTACTGCCTTTCATCCCCAAACTGATGGACAATCTGAGATTATCAATAAAGAAGTTCAGAAGTTCTTACAAATCTTCTGCTCCAAAAAACAAGATCAGTGGGTAGATTGGCTAGCTGTTGCACAGTTCTCTATCAATTCTAAACAGCACACCTCCACAAGGAAGGCACCCTTTGAAGTCACAAAGTCATACACCCCTAGAATGGGAATAGAACCTCCATGTTTAGACAAAGCTCCCACTGTTGTTAGATTCACTACAGATATGGCTACAACTCTAGATCAGGTAAAGCAAAACATGAAAGCAGCCCAGGCACATCAAAAGAAATATGCTGATTAGTTATGATGGAAAGCTCCTGATTACACCATTGGCCAGTAGATTTGGCTATCTACAGA
Organism: Xerocomus alliaceus; assembly: GCA_038094415.1. Classification (NCBI taxonomy): domain Eukaryota; kingdom Fungi; phylum Basidiomycota; class Agaricomycetes; order Boletales; family Boletaceae; genus Xerocomus; species Xerocomus alliaceus. The sequence continues at coordinate 1,659 of JBBPUB010000637.1, forward strand.
AAATCTCTGATTAACATGTGCATCAAAGAAGTTGTCAGAACAATGGCTAGGACCATTCATCATAACCAAATTGATGGGAACCAACATAGTAGAATTAAAACTTTCCTGCTCTATGCAAATTCATCTGGTTGTTAATATCTTCCACATTAAACCTTACAAGGAACATCTTGAAGAGCAACCTGTAAATCAACCTGGACCCATCAAGGTTATGGAAGATAGAGACAATGAATGGGAAGTTGATTTCATCATGGACAGCAGATATTAGCAATGCCAACTGAAATATCTGGTACACTGAAAAGAATATGATGAAACAGAATGAACTTGGGAGCCACACTCCAATCTTACTAATGCCAAGGAGGCTATTTCCAACTTCTATCACAATCACCCCTCAGCTCCATGAGCCCTTACCATTGATCCCAAACAGTTCCTTTTCCTTTTTTAGAAATGTCCCAAAAATGTCACTGAAGTTGCTTCTTATTGTCTCCCTTTTGATCATTTGGATAATGATCTTTAGGAGGGGGGTAGTGTAATGATCCTTGTTATATCATATACAGTATAGGATAGACTCTTCATCACAACAGACTTAGCATATACTTTTTCCTTGATCTTATCTTATCTCTTTCCTCTTATCTGATCATGCTTATCTTCTGCTCTTCTTCCTGATCAGATCTAAACCCTTTTGGCTATTCTTTCACATGATAATCACCATGTCTTTCTAAACCTTCTAATGTGTGTAGCCAACACCCTTTTAATCACTACATGATTCTTTTCATTTCCATGCTGTGCATAGGCTATGGCACAGCCCACTTAATTACCACTGCTGCAGCTTCTCTTCCATTTGATCTGCCACTAGTATCAAACGTGTTATTCATTTCTGCTCCCTCAGCTCTAAAGGCTGTGGTATGCCTTTAATGCTATTGGATAGCTACAACATGAACTCTTACCTTAGTTGTAGACACATAGCTTATATTCTAATCAGGTATTAGGGTTAGACAAACATGTACAAATACTCTAGTAGTATATAAACCCCAAGGACAACACTAGGTAGACCCCCAGTCTAGTCTCTTGATTTTCTTCAGAACTCAACTATTAAGCCTCAAGCACTTCCTGAAACGGCAGAATCTATAATGCCTTAGGAACTCCTGGTTCCTATCTTCTTCAGCTAAGAGCTGCTAACAACAACAAAAGTTAAGCTTGAGTGATGACTCAAGTGGGTTAGGCCAAAGTCAAGGTGGCGAGCTTGAGTGGATAAGACTAAAGTCCAGTAAAAGAGGTGGCGAGTCAGACATGGTTAACAACAACTCAGATGAGCTCTGGGCTCTAGGCTATATGTCCCTGGCCTAGGGGAATCAGTCCTTGGGGTAAAGCTTTCAAAATATAGAATTCTGGAGAGCACCAAGAGACTAGACTGGGAATCTACCCAGCATCGTCCTTGGGATTTATATACTACTATCTATTTGTACATGTTTGTCTAACCCTAATACCTGATTAGGTAGAATGCTATGCCTACGCAGTAGAGATGCGTCTAAGGTAAGAGTCCATGTTGTAGCTATCCAATAGCGATAAAGGCATCCCACAGCCTCTATGTTATGCGGGTAACCTGATCCTGCATCTGGCGAAGGGGACTAGGTGTGGGAGTTTCTGGACAAGGTGCGATGGGGTCGAGGGGACGAGGGGACATGGTGCAATGGTTGCAGTGGACTCAAGGTTACGTATATTTGCGTAGACCAAGAATGTAGACTAAGATACAAGATTGGCGTTTATAAGGATAACAAATGGAAGCACAACGAAGGTCATGGAATAGCGGGGATACTAAGCCGTCATGAGAGAGACAGCTGCAGAGAGATAAGCGTCCCGGAACAATGGTAAAGCATACGAAGGTCATAAAGCTAAGCAAACTGCGGAACGTGACGACATTACCAGAATGAAGTATCGTTCAACATAATGGAAGAAGAAGGGTGGAACGTACTGGGGAACAAGGAGACTAAGAAGGAAAACGCAACGGTGAATGTAAAGAATTGTAACACTCTAGGGCTGAGGGTAGCAGAAATGAATAACATGTTTGATACTGCAGGTGGCAGATCAAATGGAAGAGAAGCTGCAGCAGCAGTAATGAACTGGGCTGTGCCATAGCCATGCATAGCACAGAAATGAAAAGAATCACTTGGTGATTAAAAGGGCATTGGCTACACGCGTTAGAAGGTCAGAATAGACATGGTAATTACCATGGTAAAGAATAGCCAAATGGAGATAGATCTGATTGGGAAGAAGAGCAGAAGATAAGCACGATCAGATTAGTCATGAAATGATAAGATAAGATCAAGCAAAAAGTATATGCTAAGTCCGTTGCAATGAAGAGTCTACCAGAGACCATATACAAGACAGCAAGGATCATCACACTACCCCCCGCTTAAAAATCATTGTCCAAATGATTGAAGGGGAGATGATGAGTAGCAATGGTGGTAAAGTTTTCAGGACGTTTCTGAAAAAGGAAAAGAAACTGATTGGGATTAATGGTAAGGGCTCTTGGAGCCAAGGGGTGTTGTTTATAGAAATCGGAAATAGCCTCTTTGGCATTAGTAAGGTTGGAGCGTGGCTCCCACGTTCTGTCAGTTTCATCATATCCCTTCCAGTGTATCAGATATTCTAATTGGCACTGCTGATATCTGCTGTCCACTATGAAATTGACTTCCCATTCGTTATCTCTATTTTCCATTACCTTGACAGGACCAGGCCATTCAACTGGCTGACCTTCTAGATGTTCCTTGTAAGGTTTAATGCAAGAGATATTGACAACAGGATGAATCCTCATGGATCGGGGAAGCTTTAGTTCCACTGCGTTGGTTTCCATCATCTTAGTAATGGTAAATGGTCCGAGCCATCGTTCAGAAAGCTTCTTAGAAGCACACATGAGTTTTAGATTTTCTGTTAATAGCCAAACTTGTTGGCCTATGTTATACCCAGGGGAATTACTGTGAGATTGATCTGCATACTTCTTTTAATGTGCCTGTGCCACTTTCATATTCTGCCGTACTTGTTTGAACATAGTGGTCATTTCATCAGCAAATCTTACTGCAGCTGGTGCTTTATCCATTTTTGGTGGTTCTATTCCCATTCTGGGGTTATATGTATGCATGACTTCAAAGGGGGTCTTCTTGGTGGAAGCATGTTGTTTAGAGTTAATGGAAAACTGGGCAATGGCAAGCCAATTTGCCCATTGATCTTGCTTTTCAGAACAGAAGATTCTTAGAAACTTCTGAACTTCTTTATTAACAATCTCAGATTGTCCATCAGTTTGAGGGTGAAATGTGATACTAAGCTTTGTTTCAATAGATAGGGCTTTGTTAATCTCCGTCATTACTTGCGCAGCAAATTGGGGACCTCAATCTGAAACAATAGAGGAAGGAAGTCCATGATGCTTCCAAACATGATTAAGAAAGAGTTGTGCCATATCCAGGGCACTACACTGCTTGGTGCATGGAATAAGTTCAACTTCTTTGGAAAATCGATCTATGACTGTGAGAATAGAATCGAACGATCTAGACTTAGGTAGATCAGTTATAAAATATGACTCCATGGTCTTTCCGGGATAGGCAAAGGTTGTAAAAGACCACTAGGGGCTTTATTTGTTCTCTTAAATCATTGACATCATTCACAATGTGTGACATACTCTTTTACAAAAGAGGATATGTTAGGCCACCAGTAGAATCTAGAAATCAATTCCAGAGTTTTCTCATATCCAGGATGACCAGCGATTGGGGAATCATGGTATAGTCTAAGAATGTCCATCTTAATCAGGGCAGAATCTGGTACATATATGCGGCCTTGTGGATCATGCAACAAACCATCTTCTTCTTTGAGTAAACTGTGTTTTCTGCCTAAATATATGGTATCTTTCTCTGTTAACTTACAAAGTTCATTGAATATAGATTTATTAAGTTGTTCACCTTCATTGGAGATGAAAATTGGAGTTTCTTGCTCCATAGATCCAATCTGTTCTGGCAATATGACTAATACTCCTTTGTTATCTTGATCTACACCAATGGTGTGATCTTCTCATCTAGAAAGTGCATCTGCTTTTCCCATGGTGGCACCTGGCTTATGTATCCATTTCAAATGGAATCTAGATAAATATTGGGCCCATCAGGCTTGTCTCCAATTGAGATTTTGTCTTGTTTGATACCACTGAAGGTTTTGATGATCATTCCAAACTTCCACTGGAAATTTGGCTCCTTTGAGATAGTGTCTCCATTTCTCTAGTGCTCATATTACAGAGAGCATTTCTTTATCCAAAATTGGATAGTTTCATTCAGCTGGTTGCATGCTATGTGATGTGTATGCAACTGGATGCCATTTGTCATTTTTCTTTATTGAGAGCACTGCTCCTGTGGCATAATCTAAAGCATCTGCTTCTAACCGAAATTCACAGTCTATATCCAGATAGGCTAGAACTGGAGCTGTAATGAAAGCATTCTTTAGTGTTTCAAATGCTTGTTGTTGTGACGCTCCCCATTCAAAGGGAGTTTCCTTCTTTAGTAAGTTATTCAAGGGTCTAGCCATGTGAGAAAAGTCTACTATGAATCTCTGGTAGAAATTAGCTAACCCAAGGAAACTTCATACTCCTTTTAGATTCATGGGAATGGGCCACTGCATTATGGCCTCAATCTTTTTGGGATCCATGGTAATGCCGTTCCTTCCCACAATCATGCCAAGAAAGTCTACTTCTGTGACACAAAAGTGACATTTGGGGGCTTTCACAAAAAGGTCATTCTCCTTTAGTCGTTTGAGTACTTCTCATACAATTTTGTCATGTTCCTTTTGATCCTCAGTTTTGGTGAATATTAGGAGATCATCTATGTAGACAATGACGACATCGTCCATGTCTGCAAAAATCTCATTCATCATTGCCTGAAAAATGGTGGGTGAATTGCATAAGCCGAAATACATTACTAAGGGTTCGTAAGCTCCTCTAAAGCAAACAAAGGTGGCTTTCCATTCATCTCCTTCTTTGATGTGTACGTTATTATATCCCCAACGAAGATCCATCTTGGTAAATAGCTTGGTGTCTTTTAATTTATCGACCAATTGGGATATCAATGGTAAGGGATAATTATTTTTGACAGTTCTTTCATTTAGATATCGGTAATCTTGTACCATGCGTTTTCCTCCATCTTTCTTTTGAATAAAGAAAATGGGTAATATTTGTGGGGACTTAGAGGGTCGGATATACCCTTTTTGCAGCTGTTCATCTAGAAACACTGTTACTTCTTCTTGTTCATCAACAGATAAGGGTATAATCCTTCCTTTCTTGGGTTTAAAATCATCTTGCAAATCTATTGCGTGATCCCAAGGTTTTCGTAATGGCATTCTTTCCAATTCTTTCTTTGAGAAGACTGTGAGATAGTCATGATACTCTTTTGGAACTAATTGTTCAGGGGGTGTTTCCTTTGGTTGCACTCGTTCTAAAACTTTTTGCGTGTCCTAATTCCTTTCTAAGGAATTTACCCAATGATACACTTGATAGCTTTGATCTAGCTGCTCTTTTTGTAGCATCTGTAAAAACTTGCTTGGGGTGGAATCACCTTGTTGGAGATTTCAACAGTGTTGAGGACATCTTGTCAATCTAACCAATCTAGTAGTCCAATCTATATCAGGGTTGTGGCACTGTAACCACTCATAGCCCAGAATAAACTCAAACTTTCCTAGATTGATGACTTCTGCTGTCAATTTCTCACGATGACCTTCATATTTCATAACAAGCTGACAGTTATGTGTTATCTTTCCAGCAGCATTAAGAGTACCATCTGCATTGTACACCACTATAGGGTGTCTTAAAGGAGTTAAAGGTAAATGAAGACGCTGTGCAAAGCTTTGATCAATGAAGATTGCATTTGCTCCAGAATCTAGAAGGGCAGATGTTTTTGTAAAGGATATATTGAGTTTCAGAGTTATCTTGATTGGTAGAACTATATCCTTCTGGGGATTAATTGTTCTTAAGAAATGAAATTCTTCTTTTGATTCTGGTATGAGATCGTCCAGATCTTCTTTGGTTAATTCAGGGTACATTGAGCATACATCATGTCATTTTTGTTTAGGTGTGGGTATAGAAGTATCCATACTTCTTATTTCCACTACATCTGGGAAAACTTTCTCTGTTCTGGTTATATGCGAATCAAGCACTGGTGTTTCATCCCAGCCAAGCTCATTATCTAAATGAGACCCACATGATGGCAAAGATAAAGTTTCTTCTATTTCTAGAATAGCATATTGATTTGGGCTTCCTCCTTTCCCAGACTTTAGGGGTTGCCCTAATCTTTTCCCTTTTTGGAAATTGTTTCATAATCCTGGAACCATGCTCTGGCTTCGTCAAACCCCATTCCTTCTATGGATCTGCTCCAGTCCCTTTCCTTTCCCTTTGAGGGAGTAGATTTGTCTTTTGACATTTCTTGAATTTTTCGGGATGGGGCTCCAGTAGCACACCACTTTGCATGTCCTCCTCCAAGAAATTTACACTTGTCACATGCTTTCTTTGGTTTCATGCATTTGGATGCCATATGGGGTCCTTGGCAGTTGAAGCATTTCAGGGGTCTTCAATCACTTTTGCCTTTTTGGACTGCATCTATGTCCATGGCATTTGGATCTCGAGCTGGCCTATTAATTCTATCAGCTGTTCCTCATCAGATGAACCCTAATAGTTCCTGACGTTCTCCATACTCTTTGACTTTAGCCATAAAGGTGGCACATTCCTTATAGTGACCATCTTGTAAGAAAAGATATTTGACCATATCTTGATTCATGTTCCTTTCCATGATCTGCAAGATTTGGTCTCTGTCATATTCTGTGGTTGCGAGGTAATTTTCCAGTTTCATGAGATACTGAGCTACTGTCATCTTATTGGTTTGCTTCAGATTTTCGATCTGTCTTCTTGCCCATTCTTTCTCATTAGTAAGGCAGAAATGAAGTTCTATAAGCTTCTTAAATTCTGGCCAATCTGTCGTATCCCCTTTTAGGATTTTGTTCAGATGGGCTTGAGCGAATGCCCCAGCATCTCCTTTTGTCATTCGTGACAGTATGGCTTTTACTCCAGCTTCTCCATGGAGTACTCTAATGTTTTCTTGTCTCCATACTTGGGCTTTCGTCCACCATTCCTCAAACTTTCTTCCTCTGGTTCCATTGTATTCTTCTGGATCTGCTACGATTTTTGTTATTCAGCTAGTGCCAGATGGTGAGGTATCTGCTTTGACTTGTTCTTCCATTTCTTCCATGTCTTCTCGTAGCTTCTTGTTTTTGCGTAATATTTGTTTCATAGCCTGGCTATGCACATCTAGATAATCCTTAAGATGAATCCCTAATTGGGATAAATCATTTTTAGAAGATTCTGCTAGCACATCAAGCGCATTGGCAAGGTGCTCAGGTAGTGCCATGTTGGTTTAATCAAAGGTGGCTATTGTTTCATTATCGTCGGCTTGATCAGATCTGACTAATTCAGGAACGTGCCAGTCGTTATCGTTAAACCAACCTCCACAGTATCTCCAATTATCTCTGGAGGCTTTAGTTGGGCTTACAATGCCGATGCTTATTCCAAATGGGTTTTCTTCGGTCTTGTATACGTGTACTACTGTGAGTATGGGTGCGTTTCGTTCAACAACAAGTTTGATGATCCAGCAAATGACAGCGGTGGTGATTAGGAAGATTTCTACTAGGATGGCAAGAATGAGTTCAATCATTGAAATCATTCAGCACTGGTGGGGGTTGTGATGAAGTCCTTCACCAAAGATCCAACCTTCTGAGGTGGCGTTAGTGGCAGAGACTACTCCTATGAATGTGAAGAAGGGCGAGCGGAAAGTTCTTGTTCGATTTCCTACAAAGAGGATGGGCACTTGTAAATCAGTTGCATACTTGGTGATCCACCTAAGGAAGTAGATGGTGATAATGTAAAAGATCAAGCCAAATGAAAGCAAGATAACAATCAATTGCATTCAATACTTGTAAGAGCGAGGTGGGATGTTCCATAATCCTATCCTACTTCCTCTTTCTATTCCCCTCTTTATCTCCTGCTGGTATTGCTGACGTTGCCTTTTTCTAGGTGGAGGCGGTGCTGCAGGTGCTTCTTCGAACTCATATTCAGACCACCCTTTAGATAGGTGGCATCTGGGGAGATTGAAGGTTCAGCTATAGAAATTTGCCTGAACCATTGAAGCTATAGCGTAGAAGCCCCTCTCTTCTTCTGAGGGCAGCCTCTGCAGTGGTAACTGATCTGTGGTGTCAGTAATACTCAGACCTGGGCTGCAGTCGTTCGGGTCGGGGGTAGGTGGAAGGAGGAGGTCGGGGGACTCTTCTTCTCTCTCTGACTTCATATGGGCAGATAGAATAAGGGGGATGACTATGTCCTCTTCCTTCAAGTCAGTGGCTGGCGATGTACTCTCTTCGCAGCCGTTCTCTTCTTTCAGTTCTTCTGTAATCGTATCTCTGACAATCAAGTCCTAACAGGGGAAGCCTGGTAAAGAAGCCTCTAACTCTCGTAAAAAGGCGGTGGCAGGCGACTCTGATCTGTTCCCACCCTCCAGGACCTGTATGGCCAGTTCTTGCTCTTCTCTCGGCTCTGCCCATTGATGACTGACAATGAAGAGACAAAGGGAGTGGTGGAACTGGGGGTAGGACACTAGCACTTGTTAGTACTTGTCCTGTAGTAGAGGAGGTCACTAGAAAGGATAAGAGTCTAGTCTAATGAACAGCAGAACCTGGAAGGGAACTTGGACCAGCTCTACTACAACTATCAGCTATAAAAGAATAAAAGTACTAACTCATTCTGTTAAGGAAAGAGTTGAGGCGAGAGTATTGATCTTAGTAGTCAAGTTCTGAAGAAAACCAAGAGACTAGACTGGGAATCTACCCAGTGTCATCCTTGGAGTTTATATACTACTATATTGTTTGTACATGTGTGTCTAACCCTAATACTTGATTAGGTAGAATGCTATGCCTACATGGTAGGGCAGCGATTAAGGTAAGAGTCCATGTTGTAGCTATCCAATAGTGATAAAGGTGTACCACAGCCTCTAGGGCTGAGGGGAATGGAAATGAATAACATGTTTGATACTGCAGGTGGCAGATCAAATGGAAGAGAAGCCACAGCAGCAGTAATGAACTGGGCTATGCCATAGCCATGCACAGCATGGAAATGAAAAGAATCACTTGGTGATTAAAAGGGCGTTGGCTACACGCGTTAGAAGGTCAGAATAGACATGGCAATTACCATGGTAAAGAATAGCCAAATGGAGATAGATCTGATTGGGAAGAAGAGCAGAAGATAAGCATGATCAGATTAGTCATGAAATGATAAGATAAGATCAAGCAAAAAGTATATGCTAAGTCCGTTGC
>JBBPUB010000638.1:0-11029 GCA_038094415.1 Xerocomus alliaceus
TTGGCGTTACCATCCGATATAGTTATGCTGATTTCCTTTGTGGCTGTCTCATCTCTCATGTCGTAGAAATCACATTGGCCCCGGAGTCGAGTGGACTTCATCCAGTCAATAGCCTTCTGTTTGTAGCCCAGTTAACACACATGTCCCACCTTCCAGGGTCAGATATCCCAACTCCGAATATGCTTCATGAGGTTTAAGGCCTCACCCATCGTAGTAGCACTCGTGTTACACATTTCAGTTCGACGTATACATCAGGTACGGTCTCAAGCCATTACAACACACAAGAGCGATGTCTCACAGGACCACCAAGCTTTCAGATAGACTAATCCTTCACAACACGGGTAAAATACCAGAGTTGGCCTTCCCTTGGAAGTTCAAAGGGTCGGAGCTTGACCTGCCAGGTAAGCGTAATCAGTATTCACATCCCTCGGATTTTGATTGGTTGACTTTCCGCACCTGAGTTCCAGGTTCGGTGCTGTCCAGTGTCCACGCAGAGGTCGGCCACCTATCGCTGGGTACCTCGATCCTGGTACATTTGAATTCGAATGTTAGCCATGGCATATTATTCATGAGTGACGTCGAGATGGGCACTGACGAATACGTATCATCTTTCTGTTTCTGAATCACCCATTCTACTAGAACCGCCCTGATCATCACTATTACACCTTCATCACGTATTGAACTGAACCAAGTTCTCCCGGTTTGGTTCAAGTCCAAAGTGTAGTTTCCGTTTTCGAGTTTCTCGACGGACCACTACAAAACAGCGTTCAGCATGCCAGTCCATGCAGAAGCGAAGGTATGTAAGATCACGAAAGGAGCGTGTCATATAGGGTCAATGGTCCTCAACGGAAATAGCGAGCTTACAATGTTGTCTTCACCTCCAACAATGACGGGGTCGACGACGTCCCCTCCATGGTCCGCACCAACGGGTGCTGAATCGGTAGCAAGTGTTATTAGATACAGTCCGGGTTCGGGATCGCTCATTGTTCTGCGCTGGGAATGCGAGGACTTCTGTGTGCAGCTGGAAATAGGCTCCTAGCAGCAAAAAGTGCAACCTAACCTTGGCATTATATACTCGTTCGGACGGGTTAATCCGGGTGTGATCAGCTGTTGCAGGTTCTTGTCACTCGCCAATCGTTGCCAATCAGAACCCATTCAATGACGTTAGCAGCTTGGGATCCGAAAAGGCTCGGTGAGCAGCGTGGATAATACCAGGGACACTAGACGGAAATGACCTCGAAAGACTTGTTCGAGAAAACAGATATCTGATTCCGCCTGACGCTACTCGGACATTTTCTGCTCATGACCTACTATACCTTTTCTGTGTGCGTTCCATTCTTGCTTTATGTCAGTAGACGCAAACTACCTACCTTGTAAGTCTAGATAAATCCCACACCGAGTTAGATCGACCACGAGGCTGGCAATTTGAAGATAGAAGTATCTAATTCGGCAGGTTGGTGGAAGCGAAATCACGTCCGAATATTTCGATCTCCATTGAAGATGCTTGGTTCAAACCTTCGGATTTTGTGAGTGGGCCAGCCTTGGATTGAACCAGTTTTACATAGCCTCAATCATATCCCTGGTTTTGGATTGTCCAGCTTCATTTATACACAAAATTTTGAAGTCTCCATAGATCCCAAGATCTGGGAAGGAGGAGCAAGGAAATGGATATGGAGACACATGACAACAAATCTGTTTGATGGTCTTGATCATTTCAAGAATGTGCATGTAGCTCCTGGATTAATCCATCAATTTCTCACTATGCATGATACATGAACTCCATAGATCAATTCATCCTAGATCAATGTGCTATCAGCAATTAATAGAAACTAGTTAATTACTTTAACATCTGTTTTAGCCCTGTGACATACTTCTCAGACACCAACTTGAAGCAAACCAAATAATATTGAGATAGCAAGGCTACCTTGATGTGCACAGGGAGAAGAGGTATTGAAACCAAGTAGAAAACTTACTTGGTTGGTTCAAGGATTGATGGCAATCAAGAGAGGATGTAGAAGAGATAGTTATTCTGGAGTATGACTCAACAGAAGAGATAGAAGTGTGTGAGTACTGGGCTGCTGAGCATAGCTCACTATCTAGCCCTTATATACTATATAAGATACATTTGTACATATGTACAATAAGAATAAACATGGTAAAGACCATGGAATGTCATGGAATGTCATGGAATGTCATAGAAGAAATGTCAAGATATAAGTATAGCTAACAAATGGCAATAAGAACTCTTATCTATAATGTCATAACAATAGATAGTGGAAATAGACCATGTTCTGGAACAGATCACATGAAAGTCATGTGACATGGTCTAGACAGATTACAATTAGGATAAGAATTAGATAATATAAAATCATAAATCCCAACACTTCTCCTCACTGAGAATGTTATGAAGAAGAATAAAAGATCATATAAATGCCCTTTCATCCACCCTTGAATTTATCTCTGCTAAGGTTCTTGGTGAACATATCAGCAAGTTGAGAGTTAGTAGAAACATAGAACAGTTCCACTTCCTTGAACTCAACAACTGCTTTTCTAATATAATGTTCATCTCTCCTGATGTGTTTGTTATGTCCTTCTTGAGCAGGATTTGAAGCTAAGAATATTGCATCTTAATGATCAACACACATGGAAATAGGAGGAAGATGGAAACTGAGTTCTTCATAGAAATTTCAGATCCACTGGAGCTGTTTAGCACACTCTGTCATTCTATAGTATTCTGCTTCAGTGGAGAAAAGTTGAACTCTGTTCTGTCTTTGAGATACCCAAGAAATGATTCCATTTGCAAGAAACACTATATATCCAGTGGTAGATCTGGAAGTCTCTACATTGCCTCCCCAATCAGTGTCACAATATGCAACAAGACTGTTGTTAGGTCCTGTTCTCACATACTGAAGAAAAAGGTCCTTTATAGTACAAAGGTAGTGCATAATATATAACACTCTCTGCAAATAATCTTTAGTGGAATTTGCAGAAAATTGAGACATCTTGATAATGGCATATGCAATGTCTGGACAAGTTCCAAGTATGATATAGAGAAGGGATCTGATGACAGATTGATATTGAAAGTGAAGTGAATCATTTGCTTGATTCACATTCAGCTTGGGATTATAGCCAGTAGAAAGAGGGGTAGAAATGGTCTTGCAATTCTGCAAAGAAAACCTCTCAATCACCTTTTTAGCATAGACACACTGGTTCAAGGTGATGGTTCATTTCTTGTGATCTTGGGTGATTTACATTCCCAAATATTCCTTGGCTTTTTCTAAATCTCTAGATTTCCATTTCTTCATAAACTGCTGCTTGTGAGCATGAAGGAGTTTTCTATCACTACCAATGAAAAGAGCATTGTCAACATAGATGAGTATAATCAAAACTATTGAACCAATAATCTTGACATAAGTTACTGGATCTAAATAAAGGCATTGAAGGCTCATGTCCAGGAGCAACTTGTGGAGCTGCTTGTTCCATTGAAGGGCAGCTTGTTTAAGCCTGTAAATTGATCTTCATAATCAACAGACCTTGGTATTCTGTCCCTTAACTATGAAGCCTTCTGATTGAGTAAGATATATCTCTTCATCCAGTTCTCCAAATAGAAAAGCTGTTTTAATATCTAGTGCCTCAATATTCCAATCATAGATGGCAGCTAGGGAGAGTATAAGGTGAACTGTTTCAAACCTTGCAACTAAAGAGAAGGTTTCTTTATAGTTTATTCTGAAAACTTGAGTAAAGCCCTTGGCTATGAAACAAGCCTTCTTGTGACCATTACTTTTCTAAGCAAATACCCATCTCCCTTTGATGGACTGACATCCCTTAGGTAGATTCACTAGATCCTAGACATGTTGTTCCTTTATAGATTTTATCTTTTTCTCCATGGTGGTATGCCAGGATTTCTAATCTTTTTTAGTCATTCTAAAAACATGTCATATCTGTCAAGTGAAACAACCAAAGACCTGAAGTGATGCTGGACCAAGTCTACTACAAACTACTTTTTAGTAAAGATGAGAAAAGTACTAACTTGCTGTGTTGAGCAGAGAGTTTTGAGGGAAGTTCTTAAGAGTTGAGTGTTGGGCAAAATCCAAGAGACTAGACTGGGGGTCTACCTAGCATTGTCCTTGGGGTTTATATACTACTTGACTATTTGTACATGTATTGCTAACCCTAATACCTAATTAGATAGAATGCTATGCCTACATAGTAGGGATGCAGCTAAGGTAAAAGTCCATGTTGTATCTATCCAATAGCAATAAAGGCATACCATAGCCTTTAGGGCTGAGGGGAGTGGAAATGAATAACACATTTGATACTATGGGTGGCAGATCAAATGGAAGAGAAGCCACAGCAGCAGTAATTAAGTGGGCTGTGCCATAGCCCTGCACAGCATGGAAATGAAAAGAATCATGCAGTGATTAAAAGAGCATTGTCTATACACATTAGAAGATCAGAAGGACATGGTAATTACCATGTCAAAGAATAGCCAAAAGAGTTTAGATCTGATTGGAAAGAAGAGCAGAAGATAAGCATGATCAGATAAGGTGAAAAAGATAAGATAAGATTAAAGAAAAAGTATATGCTAAGTTTGTTTGACAAAGAGTCTACCAGAGATCATATATGAGGCAGCAACAATTGTCACATTAAGTCTGGGTCCTCCAGACAAGTCTGATGATGTCTGGAATGGAGTTGCAATAGGAGAGTGAGAAAAGGATGGATGGAATGGAGGGGGAGAGGACATTTGATGCAGAACTTATGTGTTGTGCCCTTGTATATGTTATCCTCAGAGTCAGAGGTCAGATGAGTGTAGAGCTCAAGGTTAGAAGCATAAGAAGGAGATTAATTTAATATTCAAACTGAAGTATGTACAAGTTGAAGTATTGTATTTATACTATGGAGTTCAGATGGATTAGTAATGGAATGTGACAGGTTGTCAAAGATGAAACAGATGAGTAATGATATATCAAAGTCAGAGACAGGTTAGGGACATGCCTAAGACAAGTTAGAGACAGATGTCTGAGATGGGTTTGGAACAGGTCAGAAACAGATGTTGGGCTGTTGTACTAAGCAAGACATCTGCTCAGAGGAACTAAGAATGAGACCAACTGAGGGAGATTATACAAATTGAGAGTACAAGAGATGAGATAAGGGGTATCTAGGAGATCATACTAGAGATCATACCAGAGATCATGCCAGAGAGTACTGGAGTACCAGAGTTGGAGCAGTATATGACAATATCCTGGACTTCAACTCTGGTCAGTGCAGCACAACTCCAGCACAATCTACTCAGAAGGACATTTCTTACCTTTGGACTTTGTTTATTATAGCTCTCCTTGTCCTTCTTATCTTATATCTCCTTTAGTATTAGTTCTGCAGCCTCCATTCTCTGTTACTTAGAGTTCATTATAGAGCATAGCTCTGGTGACTGCTAACACTGGTCACAGCTCCAGACTTTGTATTACTGGACTCCATCCTATGGACTTCATTCTAGTGGTGTTTTTCAATAGTATATATATTCTATACAATTCCACTGTATTCTCTTCAGTACAAATATTGACTAAGTTTTCTTTACTTTCTCCAGTCTCCTTTCCTCTATTCTTTGCCTTATCTCTGTCTCAATGAGGACCAGACTAGAGCAAGAGCATGACACATATGTCCTGCACTAAGTCCTCACACTCCTAAATCCACTCTGTTACTATCTCCATCTGGACTTCAGTCCACCTCTATACTAACCTCTGAACCTCTGCCCCACTAGCTTGGACTTACTCAAAGTAACATCCTAGAGGGACAGAACATCCCTATACTGCTTGGGTAGAGATCCTGTTACCACATAAGATAAGTGGATGCATATCCACTTGTTGCTATACATTTATCCCAAGTCTTCTTTCTCATTGGTAGGTGTAGCTTGGTTGATCATTGTTACAGTTCTATATATCCACCACTTTATCTTTCTTCTTAGCTTTTTCATTCCACAGTACGTTCCACCTTTCTTCTTTGAATACATTGAATGTTACTTCATCCTGGTGGTGTCATCATGTTCTGCAAGCCTTCTTGCTTTATAATCTTCTTATCTTTTACCGTTACTTTGGGATGCTTATCTCTCTCCACAGTTGTTTCTTTCACAACGGCTTAGTATCCCCACCTTCCATAATCTTCTCTGCACTTCCATGATATCCTTTATATTCCAAGTCATGTATTGTAGTCTACATTCTTGGTCTACGCAATTACACATAACCTTGAGTCTGCTGCAACTTCTGCACCATATTCCCCCAGACCCCTTGCACCTCAGAACCCCCCCCAGCACCCAGAGACTCCAACCCCTAGTCAACCCTAGTACCCTTCATCCCCAAGAAGCAGACTCAGGCTACTCACATAACAAAAGACCAAGAATCTCCCTATGTTCCTCTTATCTAAGAGTTGGACGCACCCCACTAAGTCACCATAGCCCACAGACCCTCCCATCAAGTCTCTAGATCCATCAGTGCCCACTCTGACTCAGGATCAGAGTCCACACCCCCAGCATTCCCAGCCATTAGACCCAGGTGATTCCCTGGTTTGTCCTCCACTACCCCCACAGGAACCCCACTGTACCCAGGCCCTAGCACCCCCTTAGCACCCCCATGTCCATTGACTCCATTGTTCCCCACTCGCACCCTGTCCCCATGTCCACTCACACCACTGAGCTTAAGGCAGCCCTCTCTGCCAACTTTTCTGGCGAGTAGGATGACGCCACTCGCTGGATCAAGGCCATGAAGGCCTACTTCTCCATTAACGCTACCCTCTATAGCAATGATGAGACCAAGATCATGACCACCCTGAACAAGCTCAGCAAGGGCTGAGCTGTCCCCTTCTCCGAGCTGTGGTATAATAAACTCGCAGACCCTAACACCACTGCCATAGAGAAAACCTTTGACAAGTTTGTAGAGAACTTTGAAGGAACGTTTTTCCCCTTCGACACCAAAGCCACCACCCACCTTGCTCTGTCAAAACTTGTCCAGAAGTCCTTCTGCAAGCCTAGCAGAGAGATTAACGATGGTTTTCAGAAATATATTATGGAATTCCAGAACCTAGCTACCTGAGCTGGAATCTCTAACCATGCCATGCTCATAGACGCGTTCTCCCTTGGAATAGATCAGAGGATCACCATCATGATCCTCTCCATGGACAAAGTCCCTGCCCTTATTGTGGATTGGCTGGACAAAGCCAAAGTGTTCCACACACAGATCGCCTGCATTGAAGCACTAAAGAAGGGAAAGCCTACCCCTTCCCTCCCTAGAACCCCCAGAGACCCAAATGCCATGGATGTCAACACCATTCGACTCACTAAGTTAACCCCCCAGGAGCAAGCCAAATGCATTCAAGAAGGACGCTGCTTTCATTGCCGACGCATGGGCCATAATGCCACCCAATGTCGCTCATACCCCTGCAGTCTCTCCAGCCAAACCATAGCAACCACCTCCACCATTGCCCCACCTGTTCCATTCAGCTCCACCATCGCAACTCCAACTCCCCCTTGAGCTCCCACTCTCTCCACACTACAGACGTTTGTTCACCAACTCCAGACCCAGGGAAAGACTGAGGATGAGATCCTCCAGGTCCTCCAGGCATGTTACAAAGATTCCCCTGATAAACAACTCCCTGCAATGTCTTTTTAGAAGAAGAGGGTGTGTCAACGTCTCCCTCCCATGTATTAGTAGGACTGCCTAGTTACTGCACTATCTGAATCCCCATTTGTCTTAAAGTGCAGTCCAAAACTGTTGAAACCATTGCTCTCATTGATAGCAGAGCCATAGGAAATTTTATAGATAAATCCTTGGTCCCTTATCTGAAGCTAGGAGTACAAGCCCTCTTGGAGCCCATTAAAGCTTGGAACATCGATGGAATAGAAAACCACCATGGAACTATTAGAACAAAGCTCAAGATAGAGCTTACTCACGAAGACTTCTCAGACAATGTTGATCTACTTGTTCTGGGACTTGGCAAGAAGCAGGTGATCCTTGAGATGCCTTGGCTGCAGAAGTGGAACCCCCAGGTTGACTGGAGGACAAAGTCCCTTCTGCTTCCACAGGATTGCCTTGAAGAGAGTCTCAACAAGATCACGATTTCTACCCAGCTTGCCCAGGACAACCTTTCCCAGACCACTGCCCTATCTAGTTGGTGCATGGAATACAAAGATGTGTTCTCTGAGACCACATTCAATGCATTGCCCCCTCATTATCCCTATGACCACACCATTAACTTAAAACCCTTGTTCCTCCTGAAGATTGCCAAGGTATACCCACTGAACCCCAAGGAAAAAGAGGCTTGTAAAACTTTCATTGACGAAAACCTCAAAACAGGCCACATCCTCCCCTCAAAATCTCTCCAAGCCTCTCTGTTCTTCTTCGTTCCAAAGAAGGATGGCACGCTATGACCTTGCCAGGATTACCGATACCTCAATTCTCATACAATCTGCAATGCCTATCCCCTACCCCTCATATCTGATCTAATCAATGACATGAAAGAGTCTACCATCTTCACTAAGCTGGACATACGTTGGGGGTACAACAACATACGCATTCGAAAGAAGGACCAGTGGAAAGTGGCATTTATCACTCCCCTGGGGCTCTATGAGCCAATGGTCATGTTCTTCAGGTTTTGTAATGCCCCACCTACATTCCAGGCCTTCATGAATCACATCTTTACCGATCTCCTAGCAGAAGGATGGCTTAAGATCTACATGGATGACATGGGCATTCACACCAGAGATGATCTAGAAGTTCATCACCAATGCACCAAGCTAGTCTTTGAACGACTCCAAAAGCACCAACTGTCCTTGAAATTATCTAAGTGCTCGTTTGATACCCCTACCATGGAATATCTTGGGATGATCATTGGGCAAGGGAAGCTCCAGATGGACCTGGTTAAACTCAATGCCATAAGAGAATGGCAAGCTCTGTCCTCAGTTAAAGGAATCCAGAGTTTCCTTGGATTTGCCAACTTCTACCGGAAATTCATCCCCAATTTCTCCAACATCATATCCCCCCTCACGTTCCTTACTAGAAAGAACGAACCCTGGAAATGGACCCCCCAGCAGCAGAACGCATTCGAAACCCTCAAAGAAGCCTTCACCTCCACACCTGTCCTGATGCTCCCTGACCCCAGTAAACCATTCTCTATGATGATGGGTGCCTCTCTTCTTGCAGCAGGAGCAGTTTTACTTCAAAAAGACACAAATGGAGATGATCACCCATGCGCCTACTTCTCCAAGACATTCTCTTCTGCCGAACAAAACTACGACATCTACGACAGAGAGTTACTTGCTGTCATCCTGGCTTTAGAAGAATGGAGACAATACCTTTTTGGTTCCTTCCATCCAATCACCATCATCACTGATCACAAGAACCTATCATACATTCGTGACCCCAGAAAACTCTCCAGACACCAAGCATGTTGGTTGTTATTTTTACAGGATTTTGATATGGTTTGGCAGGTTACTCCCGGAACCAAGATGGGCCTAGTGGATGCTCTATCCCGATGATCTTCCTTTGACACCTCTGCTGACAACATCAACTCTTTCATAGTCCAGGAACCCACCATCATCCAAGCCCTTGACATTGCACTGTTGCACAAGATCAAATCCTCCTCTACCAATGACCCCCTTGTCCTTAGAGTGCTCAAGGCAGCACAACTGGGTTCCCCATTGTTTCCTAGATTGGTCGTATTAGACTGGAAGTTCGATAATGGCCACCTCTTTTATAAAGACAGATTATACATTCCCCCAGAGCACAGGTCTTCCCTACTCCACACGTTCCACTCCGCATCAACTACTGGACATGCAGGGCAGTTCCACACCAAAGCCCTACTAGAATGAGACTTTTGGTGGCCTGGTCTTGCCACTTTCATTAAAAACTTTGTCAATGGATGTCCCATTTGCCAAACGTCTAAGACCAACACCCACTCCACTGTACCACCACTGTCGCCAATCCCATCTGCTGCCACCCTTCCATTTAAGCAACTATCCGTCGATCTTATCACAGATTTACCTCCCTCAGAAGGATTCAATTCCATCATGGTCATGGTTGACCATGGGCTTATGAAGGGGGTAATTCTCACTCCTTGTCACAAAACTATTGACGCATTAGGGATCGCCCGCCTTTTCCATGATCATGTGTTCAAGCGGTTCGGAATACAGGACTCCATCATCTTGGATCGGGGACCACAGTTTGCCTCTGCTCTAGCATGAGAGTTAGCCAGACTACTTCACTATGATGTCAAACTATCCACAGCGTATCATCCTCAGATGGACGGTCAAACCAAGAGAACCAATCAGGAACTAGAGACATATCTCAGGATCTTCTGTGGAAACAACCCCCATGAGTGGGCCAAATTCCTCACCACCGCTGAGTTCTAGCACAATTCCTGTTCTCACTTGTCCACTCAGAAATCCCCATTCAGTCTCATGTTGGGCTATGAGCCCAGAGCATTCCCCACCCTCACAAAGACCTTCATTCCTGCACTCTCTTCCAGGATGGACACCCTGATCAAAGCAAGGGATGAAGCCCTAGTGGCACACAGTTCAGCATGCCTAGTGATGAAACGACATCAAACGATTAAGTTCACCCCCTGGAAGGTCGGAGATCAAGTATGGCTGGAAACCACTCATCTCCACATCCCATTCCCATCCAGGAAGCTAGCCCCCAAGTGGGTGGGACCATTCGAGATTACCCAAGCCCTCTCTCCTCTAGTTTACCGCCTCAAACTCTCCAAATCGTGGAAAGTTCACAATACGTTTCATGCCTCCCTTCTGTCTCCATTTAAACAGACCTCCACTCATGGCACACCATTCTTAGAACCCCCACCCAAGATCATTGACAATGAAAAGGAATATGAAGTCGAGGCCATTCTAGCTCACAAAGGAACTCCTGGTCGCTATCACTACCTCATCAAATGAAAGGGTTACACTCCTTTGGAAAACACCTGGGAATCCAAAAGTAATCTCCATCACACAGCCTCTATCTTGACAGATTATAAATGCCACCATCTA
>JBBPUB010000640.1:0-11012 GCA_038094415.1 Xerocomus alliaceus
AAGACAACCTTGAACTACATCACCAATGCATCTGACAGATGTTCAACCATCTCTGGGAATATAAGCTCTTCCTAAAGTTGTTCAAATGCTTGTTTAACACCTCTATTATGGAATATCTTGAAATGATCATTGGACAAGGAGAACTAAAAATGGACCCTATAAAACTTCAGGCCATCAAGAAGTGGCAGGCCCACATTTTAGTCAAGGGAATCTGCAGCTTTCTAAGCTTTGCCAATTTCTATAGGAAGTTCATCCCTAACTTCTCCAACATTGTTGCCCCTCTCACCCTTCTCACTGGAAAGGATAAGACTTGGAAGTGGACCCCTTAGCAACAAATCTCCTTTAAAACCCTCAAAGACACTTTCATCTCTGTTCTGGTTCTAGCTCTCTCTGACATCACAAAACCCTTCTTAGTCATAACAGATGTATCATTGGTGGCAGCTAGAGCCATTCTCTTGCAAAAGGATGTAAATGGTAATCCTTATCCCTGTGCCTACTTCTTCAAGACATTCTCTTTCACTAAATGAAACTATGATATCTATGACAGAGAACTACTAGCTGTGATCCTTACTCTAGAGGAATGGAAACAATACCTAGCCAGTATCTCACACTCTGTCACCATCATCATCAATTATAAAAACTTTTCCTATATCCATAATCCTAAAAAAACTGTCCAGATGACAAGCTTATTGGTCCCTCTTTCTACAAGACTATGACCTTATATGGCAGGTCATTCCCAGTATTAAAATGAACCCAGCTGATGCCCTGTTATGCTGATCTCTTCTTGACACCTCCAACAATAACCATAACTCGTCTATTGT
The DNA here is from genome assembly GCA_038094415.1 of Xerocomus alliaceus. Classification (NCBI taxonomy): domain Eukaryota; kingdom Fungi; phylum Basidiomycota; class Agaricomycetes; order Boletales; family Boletaceae; genus Xerocomus; species Xerocomus alliaceus. Next base: position 822 of record JBBPUB010000640.1, read on the forward strand.
TTCTAACTCTGTCATCATCCAAGCCCTTGACATCACACTCCTTTATAAAATCCAGTCATTCTCCATCTCAGATTCCATCATTCTTCACACACTTAAGGCCCTACAACTAGACTCTTTCCTTTTCCCAAGATCAGTGGTATTAGACTAAAAGTTCAGTAATGGCCACTTGTTTTATAGAAACAGACTATATGTTCCCCTAGACCACCAATCCTCTCTACTCCACACCATCCACTCCTCTCTGACCACAGGACACATAGAACAGTTTTGTACCAAGGCCCTGCTGAAAAGAGACTTTTGGTAGCTAGGCATGGTAACCTTCATCAAAAACTTCATTATGGGTTGTGCCACCTGTCAGGCCTCTAAGGTTAACACCCACCCCACTATGCTACTGCTAACATCTATCCCTTCTAATGCCACCCTTCCATTCAAACAACTCTTAGTTGATCTTATCACTAACTTATCTAAATCAGAGGGTTTTGACTCCATCATAGTCATGGTCAACCATGGGCTTATGAAGGGGATAATCCTTATCCCTTGTTATAAAACCATCAACATGCTAGAAGTGGCTTGTCTTTTCCATGACCATGTATTCAAACAATTTGGAGTACAGAATTCTATTATCTTAGATTAGAAACCACAGTTCACCTCTGCTCTTGCTAAGGAACTAGCCAGACTGCTCCACTATAATATCAAGCTATCCACTGCATATCACCCACAGACAGATGGTCAAACAGAAAGGACCAACCAGGAAATGGAAACCTACTTTCAGACCTTCTGTGAAAACAACCCCCACCAATGGGCCAAGTTCCTTACCACCACTAAGTTTCAACACAATTCCTGCCTCTACTCATCCACTTAGAAATTCCCATTTAGCCTTATATTAGGATATGAGCTCAAAGCCTTCCCAACATTAACTAAGACCTTTATTCCTAGAAATAAAGCATTGGCTGCTTATGATTCCACTAGACTAGCCATGACCAGGCACTAAACTTGCAAGTTTCTGCCATGGAAGGTTAAAGACAAAGTATGGCTGAAACAGCTGAACCCCAAAGATGAACTTGAACCAGCTCTACTACCAACTATCAGCTAAAAGGAAAAGAAAGTACTAACTTGCTACAGTTAGTAGAGAGTTTGAGGAGGATCTTGAGGCTTAGTAGTCAAGTTCAGGTGAAGACCAAGAGACTAGACTGGGGATCTATCCAGCATTGTCCTTGGGGTTTATATACTACTAGAGTATTTGTACATGTTTGTCTAACCCTAATACCTAATTAGATAGAATGCTATGCCTATATAGTAGAAATGCAACTAAGGTAAGAGTCCATGCTGTAGCTATCCAATAGCAATAAAGGTATACCACAGCCTCTAGGACTGAGGGTAATGAAAATGAATAACACATTTGATACTGTGGATGGCAGATCAAATGGAAGAGAAGCCACAGCAGTGGTAATGAACTGGGCTATGTCATAGTCATGCACAGCACAGAAATGAACAGAATCACTCAGTGATTAAAAAAAGTGCTGGCTACATGCATTAGAAGTCTAGAAGGACATAGTAATATCTATGGCAAAGAATAGCCAAATGGGAATAGACCTGATCAGGAAGAAGAGCAAAAAATAAGTATGATCAGATTAGTCATGAAACAATAAGATAAGATCAAGCAAAAAGTATATACTAAATCTGTTACAATGAAGAGTCTACCAGAGACCATATATGAGACAGCAAGGATTGTTACAGGGTGTGTGGAGCTGAAGAGGTATTGCCTTCACTCTTCTAGTGCCAGAATAATAGCAAGTAACTCTTAGTCATAGATATTATAGTTCTATTTTGCAGATGAGAAGATTTTGAAGAAGTAGACACAAGGGTGAGAGCTGCCATTTATATTATTTCAGAGCAATATGGCTCCTACTGCTAGAAGTGATGTGTTGGTCATGATGGAAAAGGGTTTACTAGTGTTGGGAAGTACTAGGACTGGTGTAGATATGAATACATCCTTGAATGTCTTAAAAGTGGATTGTTGCTGAGGGGTCCACTTCCATGCTTTGTCTTTTCAAGTGAAAAGAGTAAGTGGAGTGACAATATTGGAGAAGTTAAGGATAAACTTCTAATAAAAATTAGCAAACTCTAAAAAGCTATAAATTTCCTTAATGGATGTAGGTGGCTCCTATTCCCTAATGGCATTGAGCTTTACTAGATCCATCCTTAACTCTTTTTAGCCAATGATTATTTCTGTCATATCCCAAACTTCAACTCCAGTCAGCATAGTGCAACTCCAGCATGATCTACTCAGGAAGGCATTCCTCACCTTCAGACTTTGTTTATTATAGTACCCCTTGTTCTTCTTATTGCATATCTTCTTTAGTATTAGTTCCATAGTCTCCATTCTCTGTCACTTAGAGTTCATTATGGAGCATAGCTCTAGTAACTGCTAACACTGGTCATAGCTCTGGACTTCATATTACCAGACTCCGTCCTCTGTGCTCCATTCTAGTGGCATTTCTCAGTAGTATATATATTCTATACAATTCCGCTATACTCTCCTCAGTACGAATATCAACTAAGTTTCCCCCACCTCCTCCAGTCTCCTTCTCCCTATTTTCCTCCTTACCTCTGTCTCAACGAGGACTGGACTAGAGCAAGAGTGTGACACATATATCCTGTGCTAAGTCCTTACACTCCTAAGTCCACCTGTTACCATCTCTGTCCAGACTTCAGTCCACCTCTATACTAACCTCTAAACCTCTGCTCCACTAGCTCAGACTTATCTGGAGTAACATCCCAAAGGGACCAGACTTAACAGTATATTTGTACTCACACCTTGTTCTAGTCCTCAAGACCTCATGTCTCATACCCATACTTACAATACTTGCTCCAGAACCATGGCTACCTTCGGTAGTCCCCATAGTATTCCTAGCAAATACGTCAGCTTCACTGCTCATGGCCACATCCCCTCAATTTCTGATATTTTCGGATGTAACTCCCATCTGATGGCGCTGCCTTCAGAACAATCTCCACCATCTCCTCATTTTCAGGAGTTGGCTGGTGACTGGTCTTGCTCCCGGTCATTGATTTGTTTAGTGCCTGAGATAGGTGGCTTGTGAGGACCTCCTGGTGGTGCCAGCAGCCCTCTGCCTCTGAACCCCAGTGATGGTGGTGATGATGGTGATGGTGGTGATGATCTGGATGATAACCTGCCCAGTAACAACTCCGATTAACCTGATGACAATCCAGCCTCTGAATCTGAAGATGACAATCTCAATTACATACCACTAGCTTATGAACCATTCACATAGCTTGCTAATGTGATCCAGGACATGACAAGAGCAGCCCTTAGACATAACAACAATTCTGATACCCCAAAGGCAAAGGTCTGAGAGCCAGATCCATTTAATGGGACAGATCCCAAGAAGCTCTAGCCTTTCATTGTTCAGTGTAAACTGAACTTTCAAGCAAACCCAAAGACCTATCGCATAGATAGGATTAAGGTAACATTTGCACAATCATACCTCAAGGGTGTAGCCCTAGATTATTTCAAACCAGACTTGCTTAGAACCAAACCCCTGCATCTCTGGCCAAAGTGGATGGACGACTGGCAGATGTTTTTATATGAACTGCAGTCCAACTTTGGACCTCATGACCCCATTGCTGATGTAGAAGCTCAACTTAAGCAACTGCAGATGAAAGTCTCATAGCACATTACCAGATATATCATCGAGTGGAATTGCCTGGCAAGCCAGGTCTGGAATTGGGGCCATGGTGTGCTCCGCCAGAGTTTCTACATGGGACTTCTGGACCGGATCAAGGACAAGGTCTCTCATCTTGGCAAGCCTGACACCCTTGCTGAACTCTGTGAGATGGCCCAAAGGATAGACCATCAGTATTGGGAGTGAAAGGAGGAAATCTCCTAAGCAATCAAACCAAGTGGCTCAAACTCTGGAGGCCACTCCAACAATAAATCCACCAATTCAACATTCTCAAACAACTCTAGCACCTCTGACAAGCCCAAGGACGAATTCAAGTCCAAGGGATCTAACTCCTCATCCTCCAGAGGTGGTAAGAACTCATCTAAGAATAGAGATGCTAACAATGCTAATAGCATCTCTGCCAAGTTGGGCAAGGACAGCAAGCTTCTCCCCAAGGAGCACCAATGCTGCCTTTGCCAAGGTCTTTGCCTATTCTGTAGGCAATCTGGGCACACTGCCAAGGAGTGTCTGAAATCCAGCTCTAGAGCTTTGAAGGCTTGTGCTGCCATGGCTACTCCAGCAGAAGCCTTGACAAGCTTCACTTCTTTAGAAGTGAAAAAATAGAGTGCAGCTTCCATAGAACTGCATGGTTCAGGAGTTACATTATTCCTGATCATGCACCTCAGGAACTCCATCTCAACGTGTCCACTCTTTCCAATCCTAATTTCCTTAAACCTATAGTATCCATCCCAACCCTTAATCTATCCTTCATCTCATGTCTACTTGACTCTGATTCTACTCACTACTTCATAGATTCCACATTCATTAATACCCACAAAATCCCTATGAACTCCATTTCCCTGCTTTCCCTTTATCTCTTTGATGGCTTCTCTACCTCCAACATCAACTCCACCATAGACCTTCTGATCCTTTTTCCATCTAGTGAAACCACCTCTGATATGTTCTATATAACCTTGCTGGATTCCTCTTGTGTGATAGTATTAGAGCACAGCTGGCTCACTCACTACAATCTGTTGATTGATTGGGTATTGGGCAGCATCACATTCTGGACTTCCACAGGTGGGGTGCCAACCCCAATGTTAACCTCCAAGTCTCCTGAGCTGAACTCTGTTCCTTTTCCTCCATCACCTAACAATCACCCCACTCATTCTCTGGAGACTACACCCCTGAATTTGCCTAGAGCCCCTGGGCTTACATGCCCAGTGATCTTCTTCATTAATGCAGCTGTGTTTAATCACACCTGCAAGTTGGAGGGCTCTGTTCCCTTCACCCTTTCCCTTCAAGATATTAACTCCATTAAAGCTCACTCAGTTATAGTTTTCAATGCTCTGGAGGTACCTCCAGACCTTTTTGGAGTTCCCTTAAAGTACCACAACTTTATGGATGTCTTCAGCAAGAAGAAGGCAGATATGCTCTCCGAGCACTGTCCCTTCAATCTGAAGATTGATCTTGAGGAAGGTACCAAACCTCCAATCGGTTGGCTCTACTCCCTCTCCCCCACAGAGCAGGAGGCCCTTAAGAACTTCTTAGATGAACACCTCCACATCAGCTTCATTCAGCAATCTACATCTCCACATGCTGTACTGGTGCTCTTTATCTGCAAGAAGGATGGCTCTCTCCACCTCTGTATTGACTTCTGAGGTCTAAACAAGATCATGAAGAAGGACCATTATCCACTACCCCATACCTCCAATCTCCTGGAAGCCCCTAGTGGTGCCAAGATATTCACCAAGCTCAATCTCTGGCATATATATCATTTAGTCTGCATTGCCACTGGAGATAAGTGGAAGACTTCCTTCCATATCTGCTACAGATCCTATAAGTGGTTGGTAATGCCCTTTGGTCTCACCAATACTCCAGCCACCTTTTAGTGTTTTGTCAATTCCATATTCACTGATATATTGGACATTTCCATTGTGATCTATCTCAACAATATTCTTATTTATTCCCAAGACATCATCTTGCACTGCAAGAATGTCTGGGAAGTCCTCCAGTGTCTCCATGCTAATGGTCTATACCTGAAGCCAGAGAAGTGTGAGTTCCATTTAGAGTCTGTTGAGTATCCTGGTTATATTCTCTCTCTCTCTGGGCTTACTATGGCCCTGGACAAGGTCAAAGTGATTCAGGATTGGCCAGAGCCTCATAAGATTAAGGACATTCAGTCCTTCCTTGGCTTCACCAACTTCTACCGTCACTTCATTCAAAACTACTTGGACATTGTGATCCTACTCACATGACTCACTTGCAAAGAAGTTCCCTGGAACTTCTCTGACAACTGTTACAAGTCCTTCAATTGGCTAAAGGAAGCCTTCATCTCCACTCTGGTGTTAATCCACTGGACTCTGGATGCTTCTATTACCATCAAAACCAACACCTCTGATTATGCCATCGCCAGCATTCTATTCATCACTAGCTCCAACTCCAAACTCCATCCAGTCACATTCTACTCCCACACCCTTATAGGGCCAGAGTTGAACTATAACATGCATGACAAGGTGTGACAATCCTTGCCATCTTATATATGGTCTCTGGTAGACTCTTCATTACAACAGACTAAGCATATACTTTTTGCTTAATCTTATCTTATCATTTCATGACTAATTTGATCATGCTTATCTTCTGCTCTTCTTCCCAATTGGATCTATCCCTACTTGGCTATTCTTTGCCACAGTCATTACTGTGTCTCTCTAGACTTCTACCGCATGTAGCCAATGCCTTTTTTATCACCATGCAATTTTTTTCATTTCCGTGCTGTGCATGGCTATGGCACAGCCCAGTTCATTACTGCTGTTGTGGCTTCTCTTCCATTTGATCTGCCACCCGCAGTATCAAACATGTTATTCATTTCCACTCCCCCCAGCCCTAGAGGCTGTGGTATGCCTTTATCACTATTGGATAGCTACAACATGAACTCTTACCTTAGTCATATCCCTACTGCATAGGCATAGCATTCTATCTAATCCAGTATTAGGGTTAGCGATACATGTACAAACAGTAAGGTAGTATATAAACCCCAAGGATAATGCTGGGTAGATTCCTAGTCTAGTCTCTTGGTTTTCTCCAGAACTCAACTACTAAGCCCTTGCAACCTCAACTCTTTCCTTAATAGAATGAGTTAGTACCTCTACTTCTTTTTAGCTAATAGTTGTAGTAGAACTGGTTCAAGTTCCCCATTGGGTTCTGCCATTTCATATAGAACCTTCTCCAAACTTAACTATTCCTTGTACCAGCCTATGACTAAGGCCTTCACCTGGCTTTTTCCACACCCATTTGTGCCCATCTGACCCCAATCTGTTAATTTTGATCTCATTTAACCATATTATTCTTTTTAAATTCTCTACAGTCCAATATTAATAAGCAGTAGCAAAGTCCAAACAGGCCTTGCAATGCTTCTCAGAGAGAAAAGAATGTTTGACCTTAACTACAGCTTTCATTCCAGATTTTTTCAAGTAACAACAAATGGTATTAGAATGGAGAGGCTTGTCAATGATGGTGGAAAGGGCTTTGGTCACCTGAACAGCGTTCTCTGCCTTATGAGTAGTGATAAGATAAATAGCATGGTGAATATTGACAGAAGAAAGCTTAAAAGAATAACCTCCAATAGACTTTTAAAGGTCAAAATGCACCTTAAAGCAAAGCCTAGATATGGTAGCAATGCCCACACTAGTGCTGGATGCAATACAGCAAACAGAATGACCAGCATCCAGCTAGATAAGAATAATTCTCTTTTGAGGAGCAGAGAGAGATTGCATGATGATAGAAGTAGGAAGTTAAGAAGTGTGGGAATAATTTTCAACTCAGACATGACCAAGATATATATATCTTTGTTTGTAGGACCAAACAATAGCAAATAACATCAATATAACAAGTATTTTGTATTGAATATTAAAAGTCCCAAAGCTATTCCAATTATATTATTGTCTGAAAATGGTCATATCTTAGCAACCCCTAGGTCAAATCACATGATCCAAGGGTCAGTTTGTAGCCAAGAGTTTGTACTTTATTTGGTCCCACCAAAGCTAAGTGAAATTCCCACATGTGATTGCAGGGCACTTCACATCCTGCATCAGGGTTAGTTATTGAAACAGTTTTGGAAGTCACTATATTTCATTAATGGACAAAGATTTTGCCAGAATTTGAGTGGAGTTTGTACCTATAGTTATACAAGACCAACCCAGGAGTTCAGACATTAGCTCCCTAGTACATTCTAAAACTTCATCAACACTTCTTTCATTACTTTCATTTAGTCACCACCACCTCCATATAATGTCAGCCCATCACCATCTTTATTGTTGCAACCACAACCATATCCAGGCCTTACATCCCTAAGCACCTCAGCTATTTGAAGACAACTTTTAGTGCACTTATTTTCTCAATAACTAGAACTAAAAGATGGTTGAGTTACCACTGGTAGATCTCAAGATTATGGATCCTTGGGGAATTTGGAGAATGAGAATCCTGAGGGACATCAATCACCAGGCATACCATATAGCTGTATTTCAAGGCCAGTATATGGAGGTGGACCCTTAAGAGGCCAAGAACAACCCAATGAAACATTATATGCTTAATATGCATAGCAATGTAGTTAATAGGGTCTTTAATATTTTTATTCAGAGTGGCATATATCCTCACCTTACATTCAACCAGTCTACTCAAACTCACCATCTAGTTGACCCCTTTTCTATTCCACCTGTCAAGTCATAAATAGAGTGTTAACACCACATCAACTTCTTTATGTATTAAGGGGAGTTACTTTTTTTAGCTTACTCAGGCATAGAATGGGCACTATCCTGGAGTTTTGAGTACAACAGACCACTACCTTGTGTCCATGTACACTTCCAAGGCTGGAAAGTTTTGCACAGAGAGTAGTTTTGTTTCAATCCTGAAAACATTCACCTTTTCTATTTCCTTAATTCTAATGGCAACAACCCTCTAGACAACCCTTGATTTGCTCATTATGACAAAGAAGGCCATGATTCCATCCAGTATGGCCCTAACAAAGTTTTCTTCCAAGACATTTGAAACACTACCTTTAATAGATGATATTGGTGTGATTTTCATTGTAAATCCAGCTACCATCAATAGTGACAGCTGATCCATCAAGCAGAAGCCAATGATCCTGATGTCACTTAGGCAGTATATAATGCTCTTGGGGGAAGAGAGGAGGAATACAGTGGCTTAAAAATGTGTTCCAATATTGGGCCATTTTTGACAAATGGACCAATTGCCAAAGATATGGGACAAACAAGATCAAACACTTGTAGGATTAAAGATAGTACTTGCTCTTGGCATTATAACACCACTTAGATCATGTGATTTGGTTGTCATGGCACTGAGATATAGCCATTTTAAAATCACATGTCATTGGAACACTTATTTGAGCATCATTTTAAATCTAGACTTTTAGTATTTAGTGGCCCTCCTTTAACCCTTATCACTGCCTCTAACCTTCTAGGCATACTTTCAATCAATTCTTGATATGCCTCAACCTCAATCTTGCCCCACTCCACCACAATTCACTTCCAAACCTTCCATACTCCTTTTAATGGTCTTGAATAGCTGTTGAGCTTTTTTTTCAAGATTTGCCAGAAATGCTCAATAGAACTAAGGTCTAAAGACTAAGCTGGCCAATCCAGAAGCTTGATCCTATGGGAGTCAAGCCAATCCTGAGCACTTTTTGAGAAGTGCTTGAGATTATTATTCTACTAAAAGATTATGCTTTTCTTAGAAATCCCAAAACTCTCCATGCTGAAAAGCAGATTGTCCTTCAAAATGGTAACATATTACTTAGCATTCATCTTACCCTCTATCTCTACCAGAGTCCCCACACCATTCCAACCCATATATCCCCAAACAATTAAAAAACCTCCTTCAAACTTCACTGTCTCTTGAACCTTCTTATTCTGCAAAGGCTCATCTGCCACTTTCCACACATACTTTCTTCCATCTGATTCAATCCTGTTGATCTTTGTTTCATCTAACCAAATGACCCTAGTCCAGTCCTTCATAGTCCAGTTTTAGTACTTGAGAGTAAAAGTAAGCCTTTGTTTTCTATGCTTGAGTAACAAGTAAGGCTTTTTTTTCTTAACCACAGCCTTAAGAGAAGCAGACTTGAGCACATTGCAAACAGTCTAGGAGAAGATGGAGGAGGGCAGGGCAGAATTGATGAGATGGATAGCCTGGACAGCATTTTCAGCCTTTCCAGTGGTAATACTAAAAACAATTCTTTTTCTATTAGTAGGGAAAAGCTTAGAAGGATACCCTAGCTTGATGTTTTTCTTATTTGAAAGGAATTCCTTGATGACCCTGGCCACAGTAGACTTTCCTAGGCCAGTCTGAGAGGAAATATTACAAATAGAAGGACCAGATTTAGTAAGAAAGAGGATATTGGCTTTAGTAGAGGTAAAAATGGATTTCATGGTGATAATGAAGTAGCTAAATAGCACATTATCTTTATATACTCCATATTTATATAAGTAAGCAGGGTCAA
>JBBPUB010000642.1:0-10963 GCA_038094415.1 Xerocomus alliaceus
GCTAATATCCTCTTTATGCTTGATGCTGGCCAATTTGCCCATTCTATAGCTGCTGCCACTGGTCTTAATGTATCCACCATCTCTAGACTTCACTCTAAGAAGCATTCTAAGATCTAGAAGTCTACTGGAGGTTATCCATCAAAGCTTTCCTTTGCCAACATCTGTTATACCATTTGTCTTATTTCCACTGGACAGGCAGACAATGCTGTTCAAGTGGCCAAAACCCTCAGCAATATTGTCAATCAGCCCCTCTCTGCCACTATAGTGTGTAGGCACTTGAAGAAGACTGGTATGAAGGCTGTGATGAAGTCAAAATGCCCCCTTCTTGTAGCTAGACATCACAAAGCTCATTTGGACTTTGTCTATGCTCACAGGGATTAAACTGTGAAGGATTGGAAGAAGGTAATATGGTCTGATGAGACTAAAATCAATTGCCTAGGGTTAGATGGATGTCAGTGGATGTGAAAAAAGGCAGGTGGGGGCCTTAGTAATAGGATAGTGCAAGGCACTGTCAAGTTTGGAGGAGGTTCTTTGATGTTATGGGGGTGTATGATTTGGCAGGGAGTTGGCTATGCTGCTAAAATTAATGATAGGATGGATGGAGACTTTTACCTTCAGATTTTGAAGAATGAACTACTGAATATCCTATAGCATTATGGTTTTAATCCACCTGATGTTATTTTTCAGTAGGATAATGACCCCAAGCATATCTGTAGGAAGGTAAAGGAGTGGCTAGAGAAGTAGGATTTTGATACCATGGGATGGCCTGCACAGTCTCCTGACCTCAACTGTGACAATCCTTGCCATCTCATATATGGTCTCTGGTAGATTCTTTGTCAAGCTGGACTTAGCATATACTTTTTCTTTGATCTTATCTTATCTTTTTCATCTTATCTGATCATGCTTATCTTCTGCTCTTCTTCCCAATCAGATCCAAACCCATTTGGCTATTCTTTGACATGGTAATCACTGTGCTCCCTTCTGATCTTCTAACATGTGTAGCCAATACCTTTTTAATCACCATATGATTCTTTTTATTTCCATGCTGTGCATGGCTATGGCATAGCCCACTTAATTACTGCTGCTGCAGCTTTTCTTCCATTTGATCTGCCACCTGCAGTATCAAATGTGTTATTCATTTCCACTTCCCTCAGCCCTAGAGGCTGTGGTACACCTTTATTGCTATTGGATAGCTACAACATGGACTCTTACCTTAGTCGTATCCCTACTGCATAGGCATAGCATTCTATCTAATCAGATATTAGGGTTAGCAATACATGTACAAACAGTAGAGTAGTATATAAACCCCAAGGATGACACTGGATAGATCCTCAGTCTAGTCTCTTGGATTACCATCAGAACTCAACTACTAAGACCTCCACCTTGTAACTCTTTCCTCAACAGAACAAGTTAGTACTCTTTTATTCTTTTAGCTGATAGTTGTAGTAGACTGGTTCAAGTTTCCAAGTTCTGCTGTTTCATTAGACTAGACTCTTTTCTTTTCTAGTGATCCCCTCTACTATAGGAGCACAGGTACTAATGAGCGCCAGTGCTCATCCAGTTTCACCACTCCCTTTATCCCTTCATCATCAGTTGCCAACAGGCAGAGCCAAGAGAAGAGCAAGAACCAGCTGCTCAGGACCTGGAGGGTGGGAACAGATTGCTCTTGCCTGCTGAGACTTTTTTAAGAAAGTTAGAAAGTTCTTTACTTGGACTCCCCCATTGGAACTTAATCATGAGAGATACAATTACAGGAGAATTGAGAGAAGAGATTGGCTTCAAAGAAGATACATTGCTGATCACTGACTTAAAGAAAGAGGACATAGTCATTCCCCTTATAGTATCCACCCCTATGAAACAAGAGAGAGAGTTAGAGTCCCCAGACCTGCTTTTTCCACCTACCCCCACTCCAGATCTGAATGACTACAGCCCAGGACCAAGCATTATAGATGTTACAGATTGATCACCACTGCATCAGCTGCCCTCGGAAGAAAAGAGGGCATTTTATAGTATAGCTTTGACAGTTCAGGCAAATTTTTATAGCTGAACCTTTAATATCCCCAAGCACCACCTATTAGAAGGGTGGTCCAAATACAAGTTTGAAGAAGCCCCTGCACCACCTCCAAGGAAAAGGCAAAGGCAGTAATACCAGCAGGAGATACAAAGGGGAATCAAAAGAGGAAGTAGGATTAGACTCAGGGACATTCTGGCAAGGTCATACAAGTATTAATTGAATGCAATTATTTGTCACCTGCCTCATCTTTTGCCTGATCTTTTACATCATCATGATCTACTTCCTTAGGTGGATTGCCAAGTACATAACAGACTCACAAGTTCCCATTCTATTTGTGGGAAATCACTCAAGAACTTTTCACACACCCTACTTCACATTTGTAGGCATAGTTCCAGCAACCCATGCCACCTCAGACAGTTGGGTATTTGGAGAAGGACTCCAATGACATTGCTAGCACAACTAGATGTTGTCAAAATTTGAACTTATCCTAGCAACACTCGTAGGAATCTTTCTAGTATCAACAGCAGTCCTTTGTTGGATAATCAAGCAAGTTGTTGAACACAATGCACCCATATTAGCAGTAGTTCACATCTATAAAACCAAAGAAAACCCTTTTGGGATAAGTGTGGAAATAGTCAGTCCAACTAAAGCCTTCAGAGACAATTGAAGATATCACAGAGGTTGGTACAACAATAACAATTGGCACATTCCCCATTTGGTCAGATCTGACAAAGACGATAATACCACTATAGCAGCGTTTGATTAAACCATTATGTCATTACCCAAACACCTTCTAAATGTGCTGGACACGTTAGCTGGCTCTTCAAAGAATGATCTATCCCAGTTAGGAATTCATTTAAAGAATTATCTAAACATACAGGGCACTGCCTGTGATGATCCTTGCTGTCTTGTATATGGTCTCTGATAGACTCTTTGTCAAGCTGGACTTAGCATATACTTTTTTTTTGATCTTATCTTATCATTTCATGACTAATCTGATCATACTTATCTTCTGCTCTTCTTCCCAATCAGATCTAAATCCTTTTGGCTATTCTTCACCACAGTTATTACTGTGCCCTTCTGATCTTCTAACATGTGTAGCCAACGCCCTTTTAATCACTGTGTGATTCTTTTCATTTCTGTGCTGTGTATGGCTATGGCACAGCCCACTTAATTACTGCTGCTGCAGCTTCTCTTTCATTTGATCTGCCACCTGCAGTATCAAATGTGTTATTCATTTCCATTCACCCTTAGCCCTAGAGGCTGTGGTATGTCTTTATTGCTATTGGATAGCTACAACATGGACTCTTACCTTAGCCACATCCCTACTGTGTAGGCATAGCATTCTATCTAATCAGATATTAGGGTTAGCAATACATGTACAAACAGTAGAGTAGTATATAAACCCCAAGGACAATGCTGGGTAGATCCCCAGTCTAGTCTCTTGGTCTTCACCTGAACTTGACTACTAAGTCTCAAGTCTTATCCTCAACTCTCTACTAACTGTAGCGAGTTAGTACTTCTTTTCCTTTATTAGCTGATAGTTATAGTAGAGCTGGTTCAAGTTCATCTACAGGTTCAGCCATTTCATTAGACTAGACTCTTATCTTTTCTAGTGACCCCCTCTACTACAGGAACACCAGTGCTAACAAGTGCTAGTGTCTTTCCCCCAGTTCCACCACTCCCTTCATCCCTTCATTGTTGGTTGCCAACAGGCAGAGCCAAGAGAAGTGCAAGAACTGGCTGTATAGGTCCTGGAGGGTGGAGACAGATCGGAGTCACCTGCCACTGCCTTTTTAAGAGAATTAGAGGCTTCTTTACCAGGCTTCCCCCATCAGAATCTGATCGTCAGAGATACAATTGAAGGAGGTCTGAGATTAGATCTCGGCTGCGAAGAGAGTATATTGCCAGCCACTGATACGAAGGACGAGGAGTTAGTCATTCCCCTTACACTATCCACCCCTATGAAGTTTGAGAGAGAGTCAGAATCCCTTGACCTCCTCCATCTGCCTACCCCTATCCCAGATCTGAACAATTGCAGCCCAGGACTGAGCATTATAGATGTCACAGATTGGTCACCTCTGCATCAGCTGCCCTCAGAAGAAGAGAGGGCATTTTATGGTATAGCTTTGATGGAACAGACCAATTTCTATAGCCAGACCTTCAACCTTCCAAAAAGAAGATTATTGAAAGGCTGGTTGGAGTACAAATTTGAAGAAGTACCTGCACCACCACCAAAGAAAAGACAAAGGCAGCAATACCAGCAGGAGATACAAAGGGGAATCAAAAGAGGCAGTAGAATTAGATTAAGGGACATTCCTTCTCACTCTTACAAGTATTGAATGCAAACCTTCGTCATTGTGCTCACCTTCTGCCTGATCTTTTACATCATCACAATCTACTTCCTTAGGTGGATTGCTAAGTACACAACCGATTCACAAGTCCTGATCCTCTTCATAGGAAACCAAACGAGAACTTTCTGCTCCCTCTTCTCAACATTTGTAGGAGTAGTACCAGCTATCCATACCACATCAGAAGGTTAGATCTTTGGAGAAGAACTCCACCAAAACCTGCATCAGTGCTAGATGATCTCTAAGTTTGAACTTATCTTAGCAACACTCATAGAAATCTTTCTAGTATCAACAGCAGTACTTTGTTGGATAATCAAGCAAGTCATTGAATGCAATGCACCCATACTTGCAGTAGTGCATGTATACAAGACAGAAGAAAACCCATTTGGAATAAGTGCAGGAATTGTTAGCCCCACTAAAGCCTCTGGAGATAACTGGAGATACTATGGAGGTTGATACAATGAAAACAACTGGCATATTCCCCAATTAGTCAGATCAGATGAAGAAGACAATAACGCCACCATAGTAGTGTTTGATTAAACCATAATGTTATTACCCAAACACCTTGGAAATGTGCTGAATGCATTAGCCAGATCTTCAAAGAATGATCTATCCCAACTAGGAATTCATCTAAAAGATTATCTAAATATACAAGGCACCACTATGGAACAGATCTTATGAGAAAATCAAAAATTAAAAGAAGACATCGAAGAAATGGAAGAACAGCTTAAGGCCACTGGAGGGTCTGGAATAGCTTGCATAACAAAGGTTGTAGCAAATCCAGGAGAGTATGATGGGACAAGAGGAAGGAAATTTGAAGAATGATGGACAAAGGCCCAAGTCTAGAGACAGGAAAACATCAGTGTACTCTGCAGAGAAATCAGAGTTAAAGCCATACTGTCATGAATGACAAAAGGAGATGCAGGAGTGTTTGCATGAGTCCATTTGAATAAAATCCTAAAAGGGGATACTACAGATTGGCCAGAGTTTAAAAAGCTCATAGAACTTCATTTCTGCTTGACCAATGAAAAGGAATGGGCCCAACGACAGATAGAAAACCTAAAACAAACCAATAAAATGACTGTTGCACAATACCTTGTCAAGTTGGAAAATTACTTGGCACAAGCTGATTATGATGAAGATTGGATCTTACAGATCATGGAAAGAAACATGAATCAGGACATGGTCAAATACCTATTCTTATGAGATGGTCACTATATGGAATGCACCACCTTCATGACAAAGGTAAAAGAATACAGGAAACACCAAGAACTTCTCAGCTTCATTTGCTGAGGAATGGCTGATTGAATAAGCAGACCAGTGTGAGATTCTAACACCATGAATGTAGATGCAGTCCAAAAGGGGCAAGGAAATTACAGACCCCTGAAGTGTTTCAATTGTGACAGATTTCATGTCATTGCCAAATGCTCTAAACCCAAAAAGGCATGTGAAAAGTGCAAATTCCTTGGAGGAGGACATGCCAAGTGGTGTGCAACAGAACGTCCCTCATGTAACATTTGAGAGATGAGCCAAGATGACTTGCCCCAACCTGAGAGTCCACCAAAGAATAAGGGAAAAGGATGAGACTAGAGTAAATCCATTGCAGGAATGGGCTTTGATGAAGCTCATCCCTGGTTCCAGGATTATGAAACCATTTCCAAAAAGGGAAAAGAATGAGGCAACTCATTATGTCTGGGAATATGGAAAGCCCAAATCAATACACTATTCTGGAAATAGAAGAAACTTTGTCTTTGCCGTCATGCAGGTCTCATCTAGATGATGAGCTTAGCCAGGATGAAACACCGGTACTTGATTCACATATAATCAAAACAAGTAAAGTTTTCCCAAAAGTAGTGGAGATAAGAACCATGGAAACGTCCACTTCTACTCCCATGCAAAAACGACATGATGTAAAAACAATGTATCCAAATCTGTCTGAAACAGATCTAGATGAATTATTATCCAAGACAAAGGAACCAGAGTTTCATTTCTTAAGGACGATTAATCCTCAAAAGGATATAGTCCTACTGATAAAGATAACCCTGAAAATAAATATACCTTTCACTAAAACAACTGCCCTCCTAGACTCTGGCACAAACATAATCTTCATTGATCAAAAATTTGCACAGCATCTTCATCTACCTTTAACCCCATTAAGACATCCAATTTCAGTGTATAACACCAACAGTACCTTGAACACTGCTGGAAAAATAACGCATAATTGTCAGCTTGTTATGGAATATGAAGGTCATTGTGAGAAATTGACAGCTAAGGTCACTGATCTGGACAAGTTTGATTTTATTCTGGGATATGAGTGGTTACAATGCCACAATCCAGAAATAGATTGGACTACCAGAAAGGTTAGATTGATGAGATGTTCCCAACACTGTTAAAATCTCCAACAAGGTGATTCCATCCCAAGCAAGTTTTTACAGATGCTACAAAAAGAACAGTTAGACCAAAGCTATCAAGTTTACCATTGGATACATTCCTTAGAAAGGAGTGATGATACAAAGAAAGTGCTTGAGAGGGTTCAGCTGAAAGAAACCCCACCCAAACAATTAGTCCCAAAAGAGTATCATGATTATCTTATGGTATTTTCTAAAAAGGATTCTGAGAGAATGCCTTTATGGAAACCATAGGATCATACAATTGAATTGCAGAAAGATTTCAAACCCAGAAAGGGACATATTATTCCACTTTCAGTAGACAAACAGGAAGAAGTCACTGTATTCCTAGATGAACAGTTGCAAAAAGGCTATATTTGTCCATTGAAATCTCTACAGACGTCCCCAGTTTTCTTTGTTCCTAAGAAAGACAGTGGTAAATGAATGGTACAGGATTACAGATATCTCAATGAGAATACCATCAAAAACAATTATCTGTTATCTCTTATATTGCAATTAGTTGACAAACTCAAAGATGCTAAATTATTTACCAAAATGAATCTAAGATGGAGATACAACAACATTCGAATCAAGAAAGGGGATGAATGGAAAGCCACCTTTGTTTGCTTCAGAGGAGCTTACAAACCCCTTGTAATATATTTCAGACTATGCAACTCCCCTGCCACATTCCAAGCAATGATGAATGAAATATTCACCAACATGGATGACATAGTGGTGGTCTACATTGATGATCTACTCATCTTCACAAAGACTGAGAATCAAGAAGAACATGATAGAATTGTAAAGGAAGTATTATGAAGACTAATGGAGAATGACCTCTTTGTGAAAGCACCCAAGTGTCGCTTTCATGTCACAGAAGTAGACTTTCTTGGTATGATTGTGGGAAAGAATGGCATTTCAATGGATCCAAAGAAGGTTGAGGCTATTATGCAATGGCCCATTCCCATAAATCTAAAAGAAGTAAGAAGCTTCCTAGAATTGGCAAACTTCTATTAACGGTTCATCTCTGATTTCTCTAAAGTGGCTAGACCACTGAACGACTTACTAAAGAAGGAAACTCCATTTGAATGGGGATTTTCTCAGCAACAAGCATTTGAAATGTTGAAAAATGCTTTTATTACAGCCCTAGTTTTGGCTTATCCAGATATAGATTGTGAATTTCACTTAGAAGCTGATGCTTCAGATTATGCCACAGGAGCTGTGCTCTCAATTAAAAAGAAAGATAAGTGGCATCCAGTAGCATAGCATGCAACCAGCCAAGCGAAATTATCCTATCTCAGATAAAGAAATGCTTTTGGTAATACAGACATTGGAAGAATGGAGACATTATTTCGAAGGAGCTAGATTTCCTGTGGAAGTCTGGAATGATCACCAAAATCTCCAATGGTATCAAACGAGGCAAGATCTTAATTGTCAACAAATGAGATGGGCACAATATCTATTTAGATTTTCCCTAAAATGGATACATAAGCCAGAAGCTACTATGGGAAAGGCTGATGCCCTTTCTAGATGAGAAGACCACATGATTGAAATTGAGAATGACAATAAAGGAGTTTTGGTAATTTTGCCAGAGCAGATTGGACAGATGGAGATAGAAACTTCACTTTTCATCTCTAATGAAGGTGAATGAATCAATAAATCTATATTCAATGAACTTTGTAAGCTCATGGAAGGAGAAACCATTCATCTCGGCAGAAAACACTTTTTACTCAAAGGAGAAGATGGCCTGCTGCATAATCTGCAGGGTCACATATATGTTCCAGATTCTGCCTTACTGAAAATGGATATCCTTAGATTATTCCATGACACCCCAATAGCCAGACATGCTAGATATGAAAAAACTTTAGAATTACTCACAAGATATTATTGGTGGTCTGGGGTTATCACTTTCATAAAAGAATACGTTACCAGGTGTGAATGATGCCAATGGTTTAAGGAAACCAATAAACCCCCTTCTGGGTTATTAGTACCATTACCAATCCCTGAAACCCCTTGGAGTCATATATCTGCAGATTTCATTACAGATCTTCCTAAATCCTGTTCTTTCAATGCAATTCTCACAGTTGTTGATTGATTCTCCAAGGAGGTAGAACTTATTCCATGCATCAAGCAGTGCAGTGCCCTAAATACGGCACAATTGTTCCTAAACCATGTATGGAAGCATCATGGACTTTCATCTTCTATCGTTTCAAATTGAAATCCATAATTTGCCACACAAGTAATGACCAAGATTAATAAAGCCTTATCTATTGAAATGAAACTCAGTATAGCATTTCATCCTCAAACAGATGAACAATCTGAGATTGTTAATAAAGAAGTTCAAAAGTTTTTGAGAATCTTTTGTGCAGAAAAACAAGATCAATGGGCAGATTGGCTTGCTGTTGCCCAGTTCTCTATTAATTCTAAACAACATGCATCAACTAAGAAGTCCCCCTTTGAGGTGACTCATTTGTATAATTCCTGGATGGGCATAAAACCACCAAAGATGAATAAAGCACCAGCTGCTGTGAGATTTGCTAATGAAATGGCCACCACATTTGAACAAGTAAAACAGAATATAAAAGTGGCACAGACACATCAGAAGAAATATGCAGATCAACATCGCAGTGTTGCCCCTGGTTACGAAATAGGCCAGTAAGTCTGGTTATCAATGGATAATTTATGTTTGACATGTGCTTCTAAGAAGCTTTTAGAACAATGGCTTGGCTCATTCACTATCATGAAATTAATGGGAACCAATGCAGTGGAACTGAAACTCCCATGATCCATGAGGATCCATCCAGTCATTAATATCTCTCACATTAAACCTTATAAGAAATGTCTAGAAGGTCAGCTGATAGAACAGCCTGGTCCTGTAAAGGTTACAAAAGATAGAGATAACAAGTGGGAAGTTGATTTCATTGTGGACAGTAGATATCAGCAGCACTGACTGGAATATCTGGTACACTGGAAAGGATATGATAAAACAGAACAAATCTAGGAGCCACACTTAAACCTTACCAACACAAAAGAGGCTGTATCCAACTTCTATCACAAGCACCCTTCAGCTCTGTGAGCCCTCACTATTGATCCCAAACAGTTCCTTTTCCTTTTCCAGAAATATCCCAAAAACATCACTGTGGTAGCAACTTATTGTCTCCCCTTTGATCATTTGGACAATGATCTTTAAGTGGGGGGTAGTGTAACAATCCTTGCCATCTTGTATATGGTCACTGGTAGACTCTTCATTGCAATGAACTTAGTGTATACTTTTTCATTGATCTTATCTTATCTTTTCATGACTAATCTGATCATGCTTATCTTCTGCTCTTCTTCCCAATCAGATCTATCTCCATTTGGCTATTCTTTGACATGGTCATTACCATATCTTTCTAGACTTCTAACACAGGTAGCCAATGCCCTTTTAATCACCAAGTAATTCTTTTCATTTCCATGCTATGCATGGCTATGGCATAGCCCAGTTAATTACCACTGCTGTGGCTTCTCTTCCATTTGATCTGCCATCTGCAGTATCAAACATGTTATTCATTTCTGCTCCCCTCAGCCCTAAAGGCTGTGGTATGCCTTTATTGCTATTGGATAACTATAACATGGACTCTTACCTTAGTCACATTCCTACTGTGTAGGCATAGCATTCTATCTAATCAGGTATTAGGGTTAGACAAACATGTACAAATAGATAGTAGTATATAAGCCCAAGGACAACGCTGGGTAGATCCCCAGTCTAGTCTCTTGGTTTACACCTGAACTCAACTACTAAATCCCTCAAAGCCCTCAAAACTCTCTACTCACTGTAGTGAGTTAGTACCTCTTTTTCTTCTTAGCTAATAGTTAGTAGTAGAGCTGGTTCAAGTTCCAAGTTTGGCCATTTCAATCCTATTGATTTTGATCTCATCTAATCAAATAACCCTAGTCCAGTCCTCTATAGTCCAATTCTGATACTTGAGAGCAAAAGCTAGCCTTTGTTTTCTATGCTTAAGAAACAAGAAGGGCTTTTTTTTCTTAACTACAGCCTTTAGGAAAGCAGACTTGAGCACATTGCAAACAGTCTAGGAAGAGATAAAGCAAAAGAGGGTGGAATTAATAAGATGAATAGCCTGAATAGTATTCTTAGCCTTTCCAATGGTAACACTAGAAACAATTCTTCTTCTATTAGTAGGGGAAAGCTTAGAAGGACACCCTGGCCTGAT
>JBBPUB010000644.1:0-10924 GCA_038094415.1 Xerocomus alliaceus
GGTTCCATTGGCATTGTATACTGGAATAGGATATCTTAATGGGGTTAAGGGTAGATGAAGATGCTGTGCAAATGTTTGATCAATGAAGATCACATTTGCACCAGAATCTAGGAGGGCGGTGGTTTTGATAAAAGGGATGTTGATCTGTGGGGTTATCTTAATCAGAAGCACTATATCCTTTTTAGGATTCCTCATGCATAGGAAATGAAACTCAGTTTCTTCCTCTCTTCAGGTAATAGTTCATCTAGATCTGACTTAGTCAGATTAGGATACATTGTTCATATGTCATGTCATTTTTGTGAATTGGTTGGAGTTGCTTCATTCATACTCCTTATCTCCACTACTTCTGGGAAAACTTCCCTGCTCTTGTTTATATGTGAATTAAGCACCAGTGTTTCATCCCGGCCGAGCTTATTATCTAAATGAGACCCACATGATGGCAAAGATAAAGTTTCTTCTATTTCCAAAATAGCATATTGATTTGAGCTTCCCCCTTTCCCAGACTTATGGGGTTGCCCTAATCTTTTCCCTGTTTGGAAAATATGGTTTCATAATCTTGGAACCAGGCACAAGCTTCATCAAAGAACATTCCTGCAACTGATCTATTCCAATCCCATCCTTTACCCTTGTGCTTTGGTGGACTCTCAGGTATGGGGGATGGATCTTGATCCATCTCTCTAATGTTATGTGATGGTCAGCTAGTAGTGCACCACTTGGCATGTCCTCCTTCAAGGAATTTGCATTTTTCACATGCCTTTTTGGGTTTAGTGCATTTTGATGCAACATGTGGTCCTTGACAATTGAAACATTTAAGAGGTCTCCTTTCCCCTTTCTGGACTGCATCTACATCCATGGCATTGGGATCTCAGGCTGGACAAGCAATCCACTCTGCCGTTCCTCATCGAATAAAGCTGAGAAGTTCCTGGTGTTCTCTGTATTCTTTTACTTTAGTCATGAATGTGGTGCAATCTTGATAGTGGCCATCTTTCAAGAATAGGTATTTCACCATATCTTGAATCATGTTCCTTTCTAGGATCTGCAAGATCCAATCTCCATCGTATTCAGCTTGAGATAAGTAATTTTCCAGTTTTACGAGATACTGGGTGACCATCATTTTGTCAGTTTGTTTTAGGTTCTTGATTTGTCTTCTAGCCCATTCTCTCTCATTGGTTAACCAGAAATGAAGTTCCACAAGTTTCTTAAACTTGGGGCAGTCAGTAGATTCTCCTTTCAAGATCTTGTTGAGATGTGCTTGGACGAACACTCCAGCATCTCCTTTTGTCATTCATGATAGTATAGCTTTTACTCCTACTTCTCCCCTTAGTGCACCAATATTTTCTTGGTGCCACACTTGTGCTTTCATCCACCACTCTTCAAACTTTTGTCCTCTAGTTCTGTCGTACTCCCCTGGATCTGCTACTATTTTTGTTATGTGTGTAGTAGAATGGGAGGAAGGATCTGCCTTTACTTGTTCCTTCATTTCTTTTATGTCATCTCTGAGCTTTTTGTTTTCTTATAATATTTGCTCCATAGCCTGGCTTTGGATGTTGAGATAGTCTTTAAGATGGATTCCCAATTGGGATAAATCATTTTTGAAAGATCTGGCAAGTGCATCCAGCACATTGGAAAGGTGTTTGGGTAGCGACATGATTTAATCAAATGCAGCTATAGTGGCATTATTGTCTTCTTTGGATCTTACTAACAGAGGTATGTGCCAATCATTGTTATACCAACCTCCATGATATCTCCAATTATCTCCAGAGGCTTTTGTTGGGCTTACAATTCCAAAGCTTATTTCAAATGGGTTTTCTTTGGTTTTATAGATGTGTACTATGGCAAGTATTGGTGCATTGCATTCAATGACTTGTTTGATGATCCAGCAGATTATGGCAGTACTGACTAAAAAGATTCCTACGATGGTGGCGAGAATGAGTTCAAATGTTGAAATCATCTAATAGTTTTGATAGTTGTGAGGGCATTGTTGGAGTCCTTCTCCAAAGATCCAACTGTCAGAGGTAGCGTTTGTTGTGGGAACTACACCTATGAAGGCAGAGTAGGGCATGCGAAAGGTTCTGGACCGATTTCCTACAAAGAGAATCAGGACTTGTGAGTCAGTTGCGTATTTAGCAATTCACCTGAGAAAGTAGATTGTAATAATGTAAAAGGTTAGACTAAAAAGAAGGAGAATGACAATTAATTGCATTTAATATTTGTAAGAGCAAGGTGGGAGATCTTGTAATCCTATCCTGCTTCCTCTATCTATTCCCCTCTTTATCTCCTGCTGGTACTGCCTTTTTTGCCTTTTCCTAGGCAGTGGCAGTGCAGGTGCTTCTTCAAACTCATATTCTGACCACCCTTCTAATAGGTGGCACTTGGGAAGATTAAAGGTTTGGCTATAGAAATTTACCTGAACTGTTGAAGCTAAAGCATAAAATCCCCTCTCTTCTTCTGAAGGCAGCCGATGCAGAGGTGACTGATCTGTGATGTCTATAATGCTTGATCCCAGGCTGCAATCGTTCAGATTGGGGGTAGGCAGAAGAAGGAGGTCAGGGGACTCTGACTCTCTCTCATACTTCATAGGAGTGGATATGGTAAGGGGGACGACTATGTCCTCTTCCTTCAAGTTGGTGGCTGGCGATGTACTCTCTTTACAGCCTTTTTCTGATCTCATGTCTCCATTGATCATATCTCTCATAATCAAATCCTGATGGGGAAAGCCAGGTAAAGAATTTTCTAACTCTTGTAAAAAAGTGGTTGCCGGCAAAACAGATCTGTTCCCACCATCCAGGACCTGTGTGGCTGGTTCTCACCTCTCTCTTGGCTCTGCCCATTGGTGACCAATGATGAAAGAACGAAGGGAGTGGTGGAACTGGGGGAAGAACACTGGTGCTCGTTAGTACTGGTGTTCCTGTAGTAGAAGGGGTCACTAGAAAAGATAGAGTCTAGTCTAATGAAACAGCAGAACCCGAAGGGCTTGAACTGGTTCTACTACAACTATTAACTAAAAATAGAAAGGGAAAATACTAACTTGTTCTATTGAGGAAAGAGTTTGGAGGCAGGGCAAGGCTTAGTAGTCAAGTTCTGGAGAAAACCAAGAGACTAGACTGGGGATCTTTCCAGCATTGTCCTTGGGGTTTGTATACTACTATACTATTTGTACATGTTTGTCTAACCCTAATACCTGATTAGATAGAATGCTATGCCTACACAGTAGGGATGTGGCTAAGGTAAGAGTCCATGTTATAGCTATCCAATAGTGATAAAGGTGTACCACAGCCTCTAGGGCTGAGGGGAGCAGAAATGAATAACACATTTTGATACTGTGGATGGCAGATCAAATGGAAGAGAAGCCACAGCAGCAGTAATAAACTGGGCTGTGCTATAGCCATGCACAGCACAAAAATGAAAAGAATCACTTGGTGATTAAAAGGGTGTTGGCTACATGCATTAGAAGTCTAGAAGGACATGGTAATGACCATGGCAAAGAATAGCCAAATGGAGATAAATCTGATTGGAAAGAAGAGTAGAAGATAAGCATGATCAGATTAGTCATGAAACAATAAGATAAGATCAAGCAAAAAGTATACGCTGAGTCTGTTACAATGAAGAGTCTACCTAAGACCATATATGAGATGGCAAGGATTGTCACACCCAGACCTTCCTCTGCTTGATCACTTCATTTAATCTCACCCTGTGTGGCCAAAACATGTCCATTACAGTTACATGTGATGTCCTTCTATCTATACTACACCTCTGACTTAGACTCACTCCCTGACTCCTCCTCTGTGAACTCCCTCCTCATCACCTCTTTCTCCTCTGCCCCCAACTCCACCAACTCCACTGCCACCTCTTTCTCTGCTCTGCTCTCCACCTCCATATCCATGTCCATGTCTGACCCATACACCTCCTCCACCTTCAGCTGCACCAGCTCCTCCACTACCTGTGTTTGGTGGATCTGCCACCTTGTTTGCAACCAGACCACCTTCTGGAGTCCCTTGATCAACTCTGAAATGCCCCAGAGGGCCTTCACCCACTCTGGAGCCAAACCTCCCAAGCCACTAGACCCAGCTATGGTGCTACTCCCCTCCATTCTCACCTGCTTCGCTGGCCTCTCCAATTCCATGATGGCCCTCTTTCTCTGCTGCTCTGGCTTCTCCTCTCCAGGCTGCTCACACTTTGCCTTTGCCTCGCGGCACTCCACACATGAGGTTGACTTGTCTGGCCCAAGCTGACACTTGAGCCTGTGCTTGTGACACCTTTGGCATGTAGGAGGGCTGCTCCACACCCATGCCTTTCCCTTGCTTCAGCTCTGCTGAGTGGTTACCTCTGCCATCTATGGTTGGTCAGTCCTGATTGGTTCCTATGGGGGCAGCACTTACCTTTTTTTTCACAGCCTCCTCTGCCACCTTTCACACCTGCTTCACCCTCTGCACCTTCAATGCCACTGCCTCTGCCTTCCTCCTCACCTCCTCCTCTGCCTTCCTCCATGCCTCCTCTTTCTTCCTCACCTTCACCCTCTGCCTCCACTCTGCCACCTTTGCATTCCACAATGCATCATTGTTGTCCTCACATTCTGCAAGATGGGTGTTATCCCACTCCTTGATGTCAGCATATGGTTGTTGTTTTTTGGACATGGTGTTGGTTCAAAGTTAAGATGCAACCATGGGCTAACCAGACTTATAAATTGGGGCATGATTAAATTCAGGCTCTGCCACTCTATATTGTCTACCAGCTAATGGCCTTCAGGGATTCAGGCCTAAGGGGGGGATACTGTCACATACTGCTTCAACTCTGGTACTCCAGTACTCTCTGGCATGATCTCTGATACAATCTCCAGTACAATCTCCTAGATATCTCTTATCTCATCTCTCATATTTCTGATTTGTATGACCTTCTTCAGTTATTCTCATTCTTAGTTCCTCTGAGCAGGTGTCTCACTTAGTGCAACAGCCCAACATCTGTCTCTGACCTGTCCCAGACCTGTCTTGGACATCTGTCTCTGACTTGTCTCCAACCTGTCTTGGACATGTCCCCAACCTGTTTCCAACTTTGATATATCATTACTCATTCTGTTTCATCTTTGACAACCTGTTACATTCTATTACTAATCCATCCAGACTCCATAGTATAAATATGGTACTCCAACTTGTACATACTTCAGTTTAAATATCAAATTAGTCTCCTTCTCATACTTCCAACCTTGAGCTCTGCACTTATCTGACCTCTGACTTCAAGGATAATGAGTACAAGGGCATGACACATAAGTCCTGTGCCAAATGTCCTCACCCCCTCTGTTCCACCCATCCTTTCCTCACTCTCCCATTGCAACTCCATTCCAGACATTGTCAGACTCATCTGGAGGACCCAGACTTGACACAAGGCAATGACACAGTTGTTTGTGATAGTAGACAGAGAAAGAACTATGATATGATAGACAATCTAAATAATGTATTATGTAAGCAGTAAACAAGGACTATGAGTAATCACTTCAACACCACATAGGCAATATCTGGTCTAGTCTCTAATATGAGGTATAATAGGAATCTGTCAAGTCTGGTCCCTCTGGGATGTTACTCTGGATAAGTCCAAGCTAGTGGGATGGAGGTTCAGAGGTTAGTACAGAGGTGGACTGAAGTCTGGACAGAGGTAGTAACAGAATGGACTTAGGAGTATGAGGACTTAGCACAGGATGTATGTGTCATGCTCTTGCTCTAGTCTGGTTCTTGTTAAGACAGAGGTAAGAAGAAGAATAGGGAGAAGGAGACTGGAGGAAGTGGAGAAACTTAGTTGATATTCATACTGACAAGAGTATAGTGGAATTGTACAGAATATATACTACTGAGAAATGCCACTAGAATGGAGCACATATAATAGAGTCTGGTAAAACAAAGTCTAGAGCTATGACTGGTGTTAGCAGTCACTGAAGCTATGCTCCATAATGAACTCTAATGTGATGGAGAATAGAAACTGCAGAACTAATACTAAAGGAGATATAAGATAAGAAGAACAAGAAGTACTATAACAAATAAAGTCCAAGGGTGAGGAACACCTTTCTGAGTAGATCACGCTAGAGTTGCACTGTGCTGACTGGAGTTGAAGTCTGGGATATGACAGTATCCCCCTTTTAGATCTGAACCTTTGAAGGCCATGTGACTAAATGGGGTGTGGAGTTTGTGTGTGGAGTTGGTGTGGTGATGTGTGGTGAAGTTTGATCAATCCATATGACTCCATTGATTGTTGGTTGAAGTTCAAATTTGTGGCTGAACATATAAGCCCAGATGATATATGACTAGCCTTTGCTTTTCTTCTGCCATCATTTATCATGAACACTATATCCAACCTCCCCTTTCCACTATTGAAGATTGCAAAGTGGACCTGGGAGGACATCTAGGAGAAGCTTGATGACAACAACATAACTATAGCCATGAAGGCCATAAAGTGAGGGCAACAATAGGAATAGGCAAAGAGGAAGGCCAAGGAGATAGCACAGAAGAAGGCTGAGGCAGAGGCATAGGCAGTGGAGGAGAAGAGGTGAGCAGAGGTGGTGGAGTGGAGGTGCAAGGAGGCAGTAGAGGTGGCTAAAAAAAGAGTAAGTGACTACATTTTGTGGTTATGGACATCATTAATTTGTTGTTAGGCTGAGCAAGTCTGGATCACACAGATCATGGACAAAGGCAAGGAAAAGGTGCTACCACCATGCAGCCAATATGAGTCAAGGAATGAGCTGTGCAAGATGGGCATAGGCAAGTCCAAGTCTTGTATTGCCTGTCAAGAGGTGAAGGCAAGGTGCATATACTCTAGAGATGGCAAGGCATCAGAGAAGCCAGCAACAAAGAAGCCTACAATGAAGTGGAGGCACACCATGGAGGCAAAAGAAGACCTAAGGCTATGCAAAAAGGTGTGTGAGGATGCAGAGATGGAAGCAAAGGCAGGGCTGAGCAGGAAAAGCAGCATTGAGCTGGTGATCTGGTCATTGGATAACCACATTCAAACCCAAATGTATCTGCTCTGCCAGCTTGTGGAGCTTAAGGAGGTGGAGGCATTCAAGAACTCAGAGGAGAAGATGGGGAATGAGGATGTAATGGAGGTAGCAGGAGAATTGAAGGGACTAAGGGAGGACTATGAGGAGTTTGGAATGTTGCCACCACTGCCCCTGTAGTGTAGAAATATTAGTTTTTTCAGACTTATATAAATAGCAATGGAGTTGAATTAAAGAAACAGAGTGAAGTTGAAATAGAAGGAAAAACAGAAAAAAAGAGAAACAGAAAAAAAAGGAAAAGGAAAAAAAAGGAACCTTAGAATTGTATGATATTAAGTGGGTAGTGGTCTGGGCTTGTCCAGATACTTCTTATAGAAGTTCAAAACAAGGTCCCTTGCATTTTCTAACTCTGTGGCAAGTAGCTAGAAGGTCTCATTGTCAGTTCTCTTGTAGCTTAACCAATGAATCAAGTACAGGAGCTGGCAGTAATGCCTTCTTTGATCAATCTTGGAGTCCAAAATCTTCATGATCTTATATTCTGTGTTAAGATTGGTCACTCTAGTCCTCTGGAAGGAAGTCCAAGGGAACAGAAGTAGGAGTGGAGTAGTGGAGTGGAGGGGTGAGTCTTGGCATAGAACTTATGTGTCATGCCTTGTGTAGGTTTGACTTTTCAGAGAAGGGATATAAGGGTAAGGAGGGAGACAACCGGAGTTATCCAAATTGATATTCAGACTGAGGAGTGTATAATGAAGTAACTACAATATTTATACTACTAGAGTTGTATCACATTACTAATAGAGTAACTGCAGAACAGAATAATAAGTAAGATAGGAAGGAGAAACCTGAAGCTGTGCACCAGAGATGCAATATTGTCAAGTCCAGTCCCTCCGGGATGTTACTCTGGATAAGTCTGAGCTAGTGGGGCAGAGATTTAGAGGTTAGTACAGAGGTGGACCAAAGTCCAGATGGAGATGGTAATGGGTGGACTTAGGAGTGTGAGGACTTAGCGCAGGATGTATGTGTCACACTCTTGCTCTAGTCCAGTCCTTGTTGAGATAGAGGTAAGGAGGGGAACAGGAAGAAGGAGACTGGAGGAGGTGGAGGAAACTTAGTCGATATTCGTACTAAGAAGAGTACAGTGGAATTGTACAGAATATATATACTACTAAGAAACACCACTAGAATGGAGCACATAGGACAGAGTCCAGTAATACGAAGTCTGGAGCTGTGATCAGTGTTAGCAGTCACCAGAGCTATGCTCCATAATGAACTCTAAGTGACGAAGAATGGAGACTGCAGAACTAATACTAAAGGAGATGTAAGATAAGAAGAACAAGGGGTACTATAATAAACAAAGTCCAAGGGTGAGGAATGCCTTTCTGAGTAGATTGTGCCAGAGTTACACTGTGCTGACTGGAGTTGAAGTCTGGGATATGACAGATATGCCAGACTGCACATCTAAGAATGAAGATCCAACAAAATAGACAGGCACAGCCAATTGGAGAACAAGGATGAACACAAAAGGAAAAGTCACATGGGTTCAGAGATCCTACACACATGAATGGAGGAGATCACTCTGGAGTTGTTGAGGAGTTGGATGTGGAGTTCTAGAGTAGGAATGGCATATGACACTCTGGCTTACTGTTGACCTCAACTGGAGGTGGTGGCAGTTGGACACAACTTGATATAGTATTTAGAGTAGAAACTTCTAATTAAGAGATGTGAAAAACTGAATGTATAGAATGCATAGTGTTAGATAAACATAAAGTAAAGAAATGAGAACCAGGCTTAGTGATAATCAGAAATGGGCCTAGATTCTTCTTGAATAGTTTTTTGGATGGTTGTGTAAACCAGAAGTATTTGGCCTTCATGTACACCTGATTACCAATCTTGAAGTCTGGAGCTAGACTCTACTGTATTTAGCATTGGTGGGTTTCTGATAATGCTTCTGGGCTTCAGCTATCTCCAACTGGAGGAAATTGTGGAGTTGATCCAAGTCTACAACATAAGCTTTGGTCATGGACAAGGTGAGGTCATGATCAGGGTGGATAGACAGATTTGAATGATAGCCCTTGTTAGTAAAGAATGGAGATACTCTAGTAGTAGCACTTAGAGTATTGTTGTATGTGAATTCAGTGAGAGGGAGGAGTTCTGACCAATTGTTCTGCTGATAGTTACAGTAAATCCAGAGGTATTGCTCAAGGGTTTGAATAGTGTATTTGGTTTGACCATCCCCCTCTGAATGATATCTAAAGGTGAAATAAAGGCACATATTGAGAGCTTTACCTAGAGACCAGAAGAAGTGTGATATGAACTTGGAGCCCCAGTTGGAGGTGATATGGGCAGGAACTCTGTGCTTACTAAACACATTGATTAGAAACAATTTAGCTAGGTTAGTGGAGGTGACAGTATCATAAGTTAGGATGAAGATCAATTGTTTAGACAACTGATCAACAACCACTAGGATTGCTGTATAACCCTCTGAAGAGGGAAGCTGTTTAATGAAATGGAGTTCTATGGTTTCTCTGGAATTGGTACACTAAGCAACAAAACTGATTCAATGTTTGTACCATCTTGATTGATGAGTGAATATCTAGAAAACCATTGATGCTGGACTCATAAATCTAGATATCATTAGAAAGTCCTAATTAGAGGCTTTTCAAAAATATATACATTACTTAGATAATTCCTACTGTACTAGGAAATATCATCAAATTAATCAAGGGTACTCATTGAATCAGTTTTGTTGCTAATATAAAAAATATTATAAACTAGTATGAAGTATATTCTCCTTTGGCTTTGATAACTTCCTGAACCCTTCTAGGCATACTTTCAATCAAATTCTGACACTGGCCCACTGTGATGATCCTTGCCGTCTTGTATACAGTTTCGGGTAGACTCTTCATCATAATGGACTTAGTGTATATTTTTTGCTTGATCTTATCTTATCAGTTCATGACTAATTTGATCATGCTTATCTTCTGCTCTTCTTCCCAATCAGATCTATCTCCTTTTGGCTATTCTTTGACATGGTTATTACTGTGTTCTTCTGAATTTCTAACGCATGTAGCTGTCATATGCTGTTCCTACTCTGGAACTCCACATCCAACTCCTTGACAACTCCAGAGTGATCTCCTCCATTCATGTGTGTAGGATCTCCGGACCCACGTGACTTTTCCTTTAATGTTTATCTTTGTTCTCTGATTGGCTATGCCTGTCCATTTTGTTGGATCTTCATTCTTAGATGTGCAGTCCAGCATATCACATCTCTGGTGCACAGCTCCGGGTTTCTCATTCCTGTCTTACTTATCATCCCGTTCTGCAGTTACTCTGTTAGTAATGCGATACAACTCCAGTAGTATAAATATTGTAGTTACTTCACTGTACACTCCTCAGTCTAAATATCAATTTGGATAACTCCGGTTGTCTCCTCCCTTCCCTCACATCCCTCCTCTGAAGACTTGAACCTACGCAAGGCATGACACATAAGTCCTGTGCCAAGACTCACCACTCTGCTCCGCTACTCCACTCCTACTCCTATGCCCATGGACTTCCTTTCAGAGGACCAGAGTGACCAATCTTAACAGTAGCCAACACTTTTTTAATCACTGAGTGATTCTTTTCATTTCTGTGCTGTGCATGACTATGGCACAGCCTAGTTCATTACTGCTGCTGCAGCTTCTCTTCCATTTGATCTGCCACCCATAGTATCAAACATGTTATTCATTTCCATTTCCCTCAGCCCTAGAGGCTGTGGTATGCCTTTATCACTATTGGATGGCTACAACATGGACTCTTACCTTAGTTACATTCCTACTGCATAGGCATAGCATTCTACCTAATCAGGTATTAGGGTTAGACAAACATGTACAAATAGTATAGTAGTATATAAACCCCAAGGATGACGCTGGGTAGATCCCCAGTCTAGTCTCTTGGTTTTCTCCA
>JBBPUB010000646.1:0-10885 GCA_038094415.1 Xerocomus alliaceus
ATGAAAGCTACTTGATAGATGAGTCAATGGCTTCATCTCCAACCTCATTCAAGATTCAATGCTTCAAAATGTGAACTAGACCTATGCAGATCAAGCTAATCCAGTCTCCATGGTGAAATGCCTATAGGACCATATTGAGACCCTTTTTGGGACTGTTGGCCTTGCTAGCCAGTTTTATATATTCCATAAGATTTCTAGACTTACAATCAAACCTTATTATATCAGTGAGAACATCAACAGGACAACTACATTCTTTGAACAGCTCACTAGAGCTGGTCTGAATCTTTCTGAATCATTCTGAGCTATGTTTCTTCTTTTCTGTCTTCCAGATGATTATTTCAACCTTGCCTCTACCATAGTATCTACTGTGGAGCCTGCAAATTTTACATTAGACCTTATGACTAGAAAGGTACTATTAGAAGTCAACTTGTGATCAACCTAAAGACCTTTAGCTTCTAAGATTTCACAGATTCAGTCTAACCAACAAGCTG
Source organism: Xerocomus alliaceus (assembly GCA_038094415.1). Classification (NCBI taxonomy): domain Eukaryota; kingdom Fungi; phylum Basidiomycota; class Agaricomycetes; order Boletales; family Boletaceae; genus Xerocomus; species Xerocomus alliaceus. The sequence continues at coordinate 492 of JBBPUB010000646.1, forward strand.
GACCTTTAGAGGTTAATAGAACTGCTATCATATGAAAGGGACCATCTAAGAGTGGTTGAAATCCATAGAGAAACCACCCTTTGCATCAGGAATCTCAGCCTCATAATTGAGGAGGAGCTTTTTAGCATTGTCCACAACCTAGGGTAAATCTACCCAATCAACAGCCTAATCTGCCCACTAGTGATAACCAGAAGAAGCAACAAAGATACAACAGATTTCACAAAGGTAAAGGACAAGCTTAGATTTATGAGGTGAAAGGTGCTGCTTACACCTTCATTGGGAATCATCAAATAATCTCTGATACCACTAATATATCTAACATTGATTTTTGTAAAGCATTCATTAATCATCTGAATTATAAAATGAACAAAGAAGACTTTGCATCAAACACAGCATATGCTGAATGGGGGGATAGGAACAAAGATGATGGATGTGACGATCCTTGCTGTCTTATATACAGTCTCTGGTAGACTCTTCATTGTAACAGGCATAGCATGCACTTTTTCTTTGATCTTATCTTATCTTTTTCATCTAATCTGATAGTGCTTATCTTTTGCTCTTCTTTCCAATTAGATCTAAACCCATTTGGCTATTCTTTACCATGGTAATCACCATGCTTTTCTGATCTTCTAATATGTGTAGCCAACAACCTTTTAATTACCAAGTGATTCTTTTTATTTCCATGCTATGCATGGCTATGGCATAGCCCACTTAATTACCACTACTGCAGCTTCTCTTCCATTTGATCTGCCACCTACAGTATCAAACATGTTATTCATTTCCACTCCCCTCAGTCCTAGAGGCTGTGGTATGCCTTTATCACCATTGGATGGCTAGACATAGCAACAAACTCTAACACAGATCATATATAGTATATCCTAATCAGGTATTAGGGTTAGCAATACATGTACAAATAGTAGAATAGTATATAAACCCCAAGGGCAATACTAGATAAATTCTCAGTCTAGTCTCTTGGATTCTCACCAGAACTCAACTACTAAGCTTTGAGCACTCTCCAACTCTCTACTCAACATAGCAAGTTAGTCTTTTCTAGCTTACTTTTTACTAAAGTAGTAGACAACCAGGTCTACATTTCTTTTGAGTCCTCTGCCATTTCAATGGGATGTATCTAGATAATCCATAGCCATTTCAGTCCTGCTCTCACTGTTTCTCCCTCTAAGGCTAGAGCACTGTCTCCTGTTAAACAAGAGGGATCAAGATCTGATATTAAGAAGTCAAAGAAGAAAAGTGAAACAATAGAAATCCAAAGGTGAAACTGGACTGGTTCTACTACAACTACTTTAGTAAAGGATTTAGTAAGAAGATACTAACTTGTTCTATTGAGAAAAGAGTTTGAGGCTGGAGTGGCTTAGAAGTTGAGTTCTGAAAACAACCAAGAGACTAGACTAGGGATCTATCCAGCATTGTCCTTGGGGTTTATATACTATTCTATTGTTTGTACATGTATTGCTAACTCTAATACCTAATTAGGATATATGCTGTGTGTGTACTACTAAGGTAAGAGTTCATATTGTAGCTATCCAATAGCAATAAAGGTGTACCACAGCCTCTAGGGCTGAGAGGAGCAGAAATGAATGACATGTTTGATACTGCAGGTGGCAGATCAAATGGAAGAGAAGCCACAGCAGCAGTAATTAAGTGGACTGTGCCATAGCCATGCATAGCATGGAAATGAAAAGAATCATGTGGTGATTAAAAGAATGTTGGCTATACATGTTAGAAGATTAGAAGACACAGTAATTATCATGGTAAAAAATAGCCAAAAGGGTTTAGATCTGATTAGAAAAAAGAGCAGAAAATAAACACAATCAGATAAGTCAAAAAAAATAAGATAAGATCAAGCAAAAAATATATGCTAAGTCCATTGCGATGAAGAGTCTATTAGAGACCATATATGAGATGGCAAGGATCATCACACTACCCCCTGCTTAAAGATCATTGTCCAAATGATCAAAGGGAAGACAATGAGTCAGAACTTTAGTGATATTTTCAGGATGTTTCTGGAAAAGGAAAAGAAACTGATTGAAATCAATAGTAAGGGCTCATGGGGCAGAAGGATAAGCCTGATAGAAGTCAGAAATAGCCTCCTTGGCATTAGTAAGGTTGGAGTGTGGCTCCCAAGTACATTCCATTTTGTTATATCCTTTTCAGTGTACCAGATGTTACGCGGGTAGCCAGAGTCTGCTTGCTACAGGAGACGAAGGGTACCTGGTGGACTTGGGAACAAAGGTGACGATGGTGCTGGGGGTTCAGAGGTGCGAAGGACTTGGGGAACATGGTGCAGAGGCTGCAGCGGACTCAAGACTACGTATGATTGCGTAGACCAAGAATGTAGACTAGACTACAGGGTGCAGGCTTATAACTATAACGTATGGAAGGTTATAGAAGGTGAAGGAAGTCAGGGATACTAAGCCGCCATGAGAGAGATGACTGCAGAGAGATAAGCGTCCAAGAGTAATGGAAACCGAGTCATAAAGGAAGAAGTGCTGCGGAACGTGGAGTCATCACTAAGAGGAAATAACGTTCTACGTACTCAAAGAAGAATGGTGGTCTGTATTGCGGAACAGTGAGAGACAGAAGGAAGATGAAGCAATGTATGAAAAGAACTGTAACAATACCCCCTTCGTACACTGGAAGTCCCACTTCCAATATTCTATCCTCGAGAGGGGCCTCCAAAGATCACTGACGCCTGAGGAACGGTATAATGCTCAAACGGACAATCATCTCGGACGTGTCCATGCTCATCACAAGTGGCGCAGACTCACAGAGGGCAGAAGCGAGGGCCATGCCCCCATCATAGGCAAAAGGAGCATTGGGTGCGAAGGCAATCACAAACATTGTGACCAGGAGCGGATTGGTTACAGGTAGGGCATTGGTACTGGAAACAGTTTGCTCGATAATGACCCCTACCTCTGCATAGAAAGCAAGTGGTAGTGGCAGAGGGTGGGAGGGGTCTGGTGGCAGGTTGGAGTACATGATGAGGGGCGGACAACACCTGTTGGCCATTTGGGAGGGTGGTCAAGAACTCCCGGTTGGCAACGATGACTCCCTGATCAAGTTCAAAGGTAGTAATTCCTGTAGGTCTGTCTGAGTCCAGGAAGACGGAGGACGTGGCAGTTGCGATGGGGGAGGACGGAGGTGGAGGGGACGAGATTCGGTCGGCTAGAGAGACAGGAAGCGGGGCAGGAGAGGCTGGGGCAGTGGAAGGGGGAGACGGAGAAGTAGAAGAAACAGGTGGGGTAGAAGATATCGAAGTGAGCGACTCCAAGTAATGGTCCTGTTCCTGCAGCGAGAGTGAAAGGTATATACGTCTGAAGGTGGGAAATATTAATGCTAGTGGGATCATGGAGACGTACGTATCAAAACCGAAGAGACGTAGTACAGATAAAATTCTTTCGGGAATTTTGTTAATAGCTAGACGTAAAGGAATTCCCGCCATAGGGGGGGTATCAGAGGGAATACAACGGTGATGATAGTATTGAACACAAGCTGCTTCATGGAATAACCTGACTAGCTCCTGGGTGACTTCATCCTCTTGGTACAGAGGGAGGACCTCTACGGCGTGGAGGAGCTGGGGGTCCGCGAGGATGGCGCTGTAGAGTATGAAGGTGGTGGAGGTGGGCAAGAATGTAGGCCGCACTTGCGAGGATCTGAGTCGTGCATATCCAGACATTGACAAGGAGAAGGACGAAGAAGGCGAAAGCATGTTCCAAAGCGAATAATATGGGAGGATCGATGGGCATTTAATGAGGAGGATGAGGGAACGTTGCTGCCCAATATATGGTGACTACAATTGTGGTGATGAGGATGAGGCAGAGAAGGAGAATGGAGACGATCAGCTGGATGTCAAGGCGTTCCATAAGAGTCCCTGGTTACCGCAGTAGATGGTGGCGTTTATATTCTGTCAAAATGGAGGCTGTGTGGTGGAGATTGCTTTCAGGTTCCCAGGTATTCTCCGAAGGGGCGTAACCCTTCCATTTGATGAAGTAGCAATAACGACCGGGGGTTCCCTTGTGGTTTAGAATGGCTTCGACTTCATATTCTTCTTCGTCATCAATGATCTCAGGTGGAGGTTCTAGAAACGGCATGCCATGGGTGGAGGTTTGTCTAAATGGGGATAGGAGGGAGGCATGGAACGTATTGTGAACTCTCCATGTTTTGGGGAGTTTGAGGCGATAAACCAAAGGGGAGAGGACTTGGACAATCTTGAATGGTCCCACTTGCTTGGGCGCTAGCTTTCTGGATGGGAATGGGATGCAGAGATGAGTAGCTTCCAGCCATACCCGATCTCCGACCTTCCAGGGGGTGAACTTAATTGTTTGATGTCATTTCATTGCTAGGCAAGCTGAACTATGAGCCGCTAGGGCTTCATCCCTTGCTTTGGCCAAGGTGTCCATTCTGGTAGAGAGTGCGGGAATGAAGGTCTTGGTGAGGGCAGGGAATGCTCTGGGCTCGTATCCCAACATGAGGCTGAATGGGGATTTCTGAGTGGATGAGTGGGGACAGGAATTGTGTTGGAATTCCACGGTAGTAAGGACTTTGGCCCATTCATGGGGGGTGTTTCCGCAGAAGATTCTAAGATAAGTTTCAAGTTCCTGATTGGTTCTCTCTGTTTGGCCGTCAGTCTGGGGGTGATACGCAGTGGATAGTTTGACATCATAGTGAAGTAGTCAGGCTAACTCTCGTGCTAAGGCTGAGGCAAATTGTGGTCCCCAATCCGAGATGATGGAGTCCTGTAATCCGAATCGTTTGAACACATTGTCGTGGAATAGGTGGGCGATTCCTAGGGCGTCGATAGTTTTATGACAAGGAATGAGAATTACCCCCTTTGTAAGCCCATGGTTAACCACGACCATGATGGAATTGAATCCTTCAGAAGGAGGCAAGTCCATTATAAGGTCGACGGATAGTTGCTTGAATGGGAGGGTGACAGTGGAGGGGATCGGCGATAGAGGTGGGACAGTAGGATGGGTGTTGGTCTTGGATGTTTGGCAAGTAGGGCATCCGTTGACAAAGTTCTTGACGAAAGTGGCGAGGCCTGGCCACCAAAAGTCTCGTTCGAGTAGGGCTTTGGTGCGGAACTGTCCTGCATAGCCAGTGGTCGGTGTGGAATGGAATGTATGGAGTAGGGAGGATCTGTGCTCTGGGGGAACGTATAGTCTGTCTCTGTAAAAAAGGTGGCCATTATCAAACTTCCAGTCCAATACGGCCAATCTGGGAAACAGTGGGGAGCCCAATTGTGTCGCTTTAAGTGCTTTAAGAACGAGGGGATTGCTGGCAGAGGAGGACTTGATCTTGTGTAATAGAGCAATGTCAAGGGCTTGGATGATGGTGGGTTCTCGAACTATGGGAGAGTCAATGTTGTCCACAGAGGTGTCTAGGGAGGATCGTCGGGATAGAGCATCCGCTGGACCCATCTTGGTTCCAGGGGTGACCTGCCAAACCAGCTCAAAATCCTGTAAGAATAGTGACCAGCGTGCTTGGCATCTGGAGAGTTTTCTGGGATCACGGATATACGATAAGTTCTTGTGATCAGTGATGATGGTGACAGGATGGGAGGAGCCGGAGAGATATTGCTTCCATTCTCCTAAGGCCAAGATGATGGCCAATAGCTCTCTGTCGTAGATGTCATAGTTTCGTTCTGCAGAGGAGAATGTCTTGGAAAAGTAGGTGCAAGGGTGATCATCTCTGTTTACATCCTTTTGGAGCAGAACTGCTCCTGCTGTGAGTAGGGAGGCGTCTGTTATTACAGAAAAGGGTTTACTAGGGTCCAGGAGCTGTAGTACGGGTGCAGAGATGAAGGTTTCCTTAAGGGTTTCGAAGGCAGTCTGTTGCTGGGGAGTCCACTTCCAGGGTTCGTCCTTTCTGGTAAGGAGAGTGAGGGGGGATACGATATTGGAGAAGTTGGGGATGAACTTTCGATAGAAGTTGGCGAATCCAAGGAAACTGCGGATTCCTCTGACCGAGGATGGGGGTTGCCATTCCTTTATGGCACTGAGTTTGATTGGGTCCATCTGGAGTTTTCCTTGTCCAATGATCATTCCCAGATATTCCATGGTGGGGGTATCAAACAAGCATTTTGATAGTTTCAAGGAGAGGTGGTGCTTCCGGAGTCGTTCCAAGACTAATTTGGTCCATTGGTGATGAACCTTTAGGTCGTCCTTGGTGTGAATGCCTATGTCATCCATGTATATCTTAAGCCAACCCTCCGCCAGAAGATCCGCGAAGATGTGATTCATGAAAGCCTGAAAGGTAGGTGGAGCATTACAGAACCCGAAGAACATAATGGTCGGTTCGTAGAGTCCCAGAGGAGTGATAAAGGCTGCTTTCCATTGGTCCTCTTCCCAGATGCATATGTTGTTATATCCCCACCTTATGTCTAGCTTGGTGAAGAGGGTAGACTCTTTCATGTCGTCAACTAGATCCGATATGAGGGGTAGGGGATAGGCATTGCGGATTGTATGAGAGTTGAGGTAGCGATAGTCCTGGCAAGGACACAGTGTGTTGTCCTTCTTGGGAACAAAGAAAAAGGGAGAGGCTTGGGGGGATTTCGAGGGGAGAATTCGACTGGTTTTGAGATTTTCGTCAATGAAGGTTTTGCAGGCCTCTTTTTCCTTGGGGTTCAGTGGGTATACCTTGGCTATCTTTGGGAGGAATGAGGGTTTTAAGTCGATGGTGTGATTGTAGGAGCGATGAGGAGGTAACTCATTGAATGTGGTCTCAGAGAATACGTCTTCATATTCCTTGCACCAATCAGGCAAGGCAATGGTCTGGGGGAGGTTGTCCTGAGCGAGCTGGGTAGAAATTGTGATCCGGTTGAGACTTTCTTCGAGGTGATCCAGTGGAAGCAGAAGGGATTTGGTCCTCCAGTCAACCTGGGGGTTCCACTTCTGCAGCCAAGGCATCCCAAGGATCACCTGCTTCTTGCCAAGTCCTAGTACGAGTAGATCCATGTTTTCCGTGAAGTCTTCATGGAGGAGTTCTGCTTTGAGCTTGGTTCTGATGGTTCCGTGGTGGTTTTCAGTTCCGTCGACATTCCAGGCTTTGATGGGTTCTGAGAGGGCCTGTACTCCTAGCTTCAGATGAGGGACTAGGGACTTGTCAATAAAATTTCCTGTGGCTCCGCTGTCAATGAGAGCAATGGTTTCAACGGTTTCGGACTGCACTTTAAGGCGAATGGGGATTCGGATTGTTCGATAACTAGGCAGTCCTACTAATACATGGGAGGGAGATGTTGATACACCCTCTCCTTCTAAAAAGATGTGGGGGGAAGTTGTTTGTCAGGGGAATCTTCATAGCATGCCTGAAGAACCTGGAGGATCTCATCCTTAGTCTTTCCCTGGATTTGGAGCTGATGAACGAACGTCTGTAGTGTGGAGAGAGTGGGAGCATGGGGGGGGGTGATGATAGGGGGACAGGATGAAACAGGGGGGGTGATGGTGGATGCGGTTGCTATGGTTTGATTGGGGGGGTTGCGGGGGTACAAGCGACATTGAGTGGCGTTATGGCCTGTTCGTCGGCAATGGAAACAGCGTCCTTCTCTGATGCATTTGGCTCACTCCTGGGGGGTTAACTTGGAAATTCGAACGGTGTCGATGTCCATGGCGTTTGGGTCTCTGGGGGTTCTAGGGAGGGAAGGAGTAGGCTTTCCTTTTTTCAAGGCCTCGATGCGGGCAATCTGTGTGTGGAAAACTTTGGCTTTGTCCAGCCAATCTCCGATCTTAGTGGGGACTTTGTCCATAGAAAGGACCATAATGGTGATCCGTTGATCTATCCCCAGAGAGAAGGTATCTATAAGCATGGCATGGTCGGTGATTCCAGCTCAGGTGGCTAGGTTCTGGAACTTGGTGATATATTTCTGAAACCCGTCGTCAATTTCTCCGCTGGGCTTGCGGAAAGACTTCTGGATGAGTTTAGACAAGGCGAGGTGAGCGGTGGCTTTGGTATCAAAGGGAAAGAAGGTTCCTTCGAAGTTCTCCACGAACTTATCGAAGGTTTTCTCGGAGGCAGCGGTGTTGGGATCAGCGAGTTTGTCATACCATAGCTCGGAGAAGGGGACGGCTCGTCCTTTACTAAGCTTGTTCAGAGTGGTCATGATCTTGGTCTCGTTGTTATTGTAGAGGGCTGCGTTAATGGAAAAGTAGGCCTTCATGGCCTTAATCCATCGAGTGGCGTCATCTTGTTCGCCCAAGAAGTCAGCGGGGAGAGCAGCTTTAAGCTTGGTACTGTGGGTGGACATGGGGGTGCTTGGGGATGGGGTACGAGTGGGAAACAGTGGGGTTAATGGTCGCGGGGGTGCTAAGGGGGTGCTGGGGCAAGTATGCAGTGGGGTTCCAATGGGGGTGGTCGAGGATATACCAGGGAGTTGCCTGGGTCTAATGGCTGGGGATGCTGGGGGTGTGGACTCCGACTCCGAGTCAGAGTGTGCGCTGAAAGATCTAGAGATTCGACGGGAGGGTCTGTGGGCTATGGTGACTTAGTGGGGTGCATCCAGCTCTTAGATAAGAGGGACGTAGGGAGATTCTTGGTCTTTTGTTACGCAGGTAGCCAGAGTCTGCTTGCTACAGGAGACGAAGGGTACCTGGTGGACTTGGGGACAAAGATGACGATGGTGCTGGGGGTTCAGAGGTGCGAAGGACTTGGAGAACACGGTGCAGAGGCTGCAGCGGACTCAAGACTACGTATGATTGCGTAGACCAAGAATGTAGACTAGACTACAGGGCGCAGGCTTATAACTATAACATATGGAAGGTTATAGAAGGTGAAGGAAGTCGGGGATACTAAGCCACCGTGAGAGAGACGACTGCGGAGAGATAAGCGTCCAAGAGTAATGGAAACCGAGTCATAAAGGAAGAAGTGCTGCGGAATGTGGAGTCATCACTAAGAGGAAATAACGTTCTACATACTCAAAGAAGAATGGTGGTCTGTATTGCGGAACAGTGAGAGACAGAAGGAAGATGAAGCAATGTATGAAAAGAACTGTAACACCAGATATTCCAGTCAGCACTGCCAATATCTGCTATCCACTATGTAATCAACTTCCCATTCATTGTCTCTATCTTCCATGATCTTAACAGGACCAGGCCATTCTACCAGCTGACCTTCTAGATGTTCCTTATAAGATTTTAACCACTGGATGAATTCTCATAAAGCAGGGAAGTTTCAATTCCATTGCATTGGTTTCTAATAATTTGATAATGGTGAATGAACCAAGCCATCGTTCAGAGAGCTTCTTTGAAGCACATATCAAATGGAGATTATTGGTTGACAACCAGACCTACTGTCCTATAGTGTACTTAGGGGTGGAACTGCAAGATTGATCTGCATACTTCTTCTGATGTGCCTGTACTGCTTTCATGTTTTGTTTTACTTGATTAAACATGGTAGCCATCTTATCAGCAAATCTCACTGCAGCTGGTGCTTTATCCATTTTAGGGGGCTTAATATCCATCCTAGGATTATATAAATGAGTTACCTCAAAGGGAGTCTTTTTGGTTGAAGTGTGCTGTTTAGAGTTTATGGAAAATTGAGCAATGGCAAGCCAATCCACCCATTTGTTTTGTTTCTTGGAACAAAAGATCCTTAGAAACTTCTAAACTTCTTTGTTAACAATCTCCAATTGTCTGTCCATTTGAGAATAAAATGCTGTGCTAAGCTTAGTTTCAATAGATAAGGCTTTATTTATTTCAGTCATTACTTGTGCAGCAAATTGCAGACCATGATCTGAAACAATGGAGAAGAAAAGACCATAATGCTTTTATATGTGATTCAAAAACAATTGTGCTATATCCAGGGCACTGCACTATTTGGTGCATGGGATAAGTTCTACCTCCTTAGAGAATCGATCAATGACCATGAGAATCATGTCAAAAGAGCAGAATTTAGGAAGATTGGTGATGAAATCAGCAGAAATATGACTCCAAGGGGTTTCAGGAATTGGTAAAGGCACAAGAAGGCCACTCAGGGCTTTATTGGTTCCTTTGAATCATTGGCATTTGTTGCAATAACTAACATACTCTTTAACAAAGATGGAAATTCTGGGCCACCAATAGAATTGAGAGATCAACTCTAGCATTTTTTCATGTCCAGCATGTCCAGCTATTGGGGAGTCATGAAACATTCTTAGAATTTCCATTTTAATCAAGGTGGAATCTGGAATGTATATGTGGTGTTGTGGGTCATGTAATAGATCTTCTTCTTCTTCTAGTAAAAAGTATTTTCTGCTGAGATAAACAGTATTCTTTTCCATAAGCTTACAAAGCTTGTTGAATATAGATTTATTGAGTTGTTCACCTCCATCAGCTTTGGCACAATCATTTTGTACATCCTTCTCATAATGCTCTTTATCATGCCTTGACTCAAACCAAAAACAT
>JBBPUB010000647.1:0-10872 GCA_038094415.1 Xerocomus alliaceus
TCCAGATGGATTAGTAACGGAATGTGACAGGTTGTCAAAGGTGAAACAGAATGAGTAATGATATATCAAAGTTGGAGACAGGTTGGGGACATGCCTGAGACAGGTTGGAGACAAGTCAGAGACAGATATCTGAGACAGGTCCAGGACAGGTCGGAGACAGATGTCAGGCTGTCATACTAAGCGAGACACCTGCTCAAAGGAACTAAGAATGAGAATAACTGAAGGAGATCATATGAATTGGGAATACGAGAGACGAGATAAGAGATATCTAGAAGATCATACCGGAGATTGTACTGGAGATCATGCTGGAGATCATGCCAGAGAGTACCAGAGTACCGGAGTTGGAGCAGTATGTGACAGTATCCCCCCCTTAGGCCTGAACCCCTGAAGGCCGTTAGCCGGTAGACAATACGGAGTGGCGGAGCCTGAATTTTAATCGTGCCCCGATTTATAAGTCCAGTTAGCCTGTGGTCGCACCTTAACTTCGAACCAACACCATGTCCGAAAAACAACAACCATATGCTGACATCAAGGAGTGGAACAATGCCCGTCTCGCAGAATGTGAGGATGACGACGATGCGTTGTGGAATGCAAAGGCGGTGGAGTGGAGGTGGAGGGCAAAGGCGAGGAGGGAAGAGGAGGCACAGAGGAAGGCAGAGGAGGAGGCACAGAAGGCGGAGCAGGCGTGGAAAGCGGCAGAGGAGGCCATGAAAAAAAGGATAAGTGCTGCCCCATAGGAACCAACCGGGACTGACCAACTACAGGCAGCAGAGGTAACTGCTCAGCAGAGCCGGAGCAAGGGAAAGGCGTAGGCACAGAGCGGCCCTCCCGCATGCCAGAGGTGTAATGAGTGTGGGCTTGAGTGTCAGCTTGGACTGGGCAAGTTGACCTTGTGCGTGGAGTGCTGCAAGGCAAAGGCGAAGTGTGAGTGGCCCAGAGAGGAGAAGCTGGAGCGGCAGAGGAAAAGGGCCATCGTGGAATTGGAGAGGCCAGCGAAGCAGGCGAGGACAGAGGGGAGTAGCACCGTAGCTGGGCCTAGTGGCTTGAGGGGTTCGGCTCCGGAGTGGGTGAAGGCCCTCCAGGGCATTTCAGAGTCAATTAAGGGACTCCAGAAGGTGGTCTGGTTGCAAATGAGGTGGCAGATCTGCCAGACGCAGGCAGTGGAGGAGCTGGTGTGGCTGAAGGCGGAGAAGGTGTACGGGTCGGGCATGGACATGGACATGGGGGTGGAGAGTGGAGCAGAGGAAAAGGTGGCAGTGGAGTTGGTGGAGTTGGGGGCAGAGGAGAAAGAGGTAATGAGGAGGGAGTTCGTGGAGGAGGAGTCGGGGAGTGAGTCTGAGTCGGAGGTGTAGTGTAGGTAGAAGAACATCGCAGGTAACTATAATGGACATGTTTTGGCCACATGGAGCGAGATCAAACGGAACGATCAAGCGGAGGAAGGACCAGGCCTGTCCAGATACTGCAGATGAAAGTCGTCAATGAGTCCGGAGGCATGTCCGAGCTCCGTGGCTAGAAGCCAGGAGGTCTCATCTTTAGTACCTTCATAGCCAGACCAGCATACCAAGTATAACAGCTTGCAATTTCTTTGCCTATGGTCAATCTTTGAATCAAGAATTTCCACTATTTCATACTCCAATTTGCCTTCAATTTCAACTGGAGGTGGTGGAGCCTGAGTCCAGTCCAGAATTGTGTTTGGAACTGAGGGTTCTAATTGGGATACATGAAAGACCAGATGTACAGACTTCATAGTAACCGGGAGTCGGAGTGTGAAGGAGTGCATACCAGCTTGGGTGATAATGGTATAAGGTCCTAGGTTTTTCTCCAATAATTTTTTAGAGGGGTGCGTGGATCGGAAGTACTTAGCCTTGACGAAACCTGGTCACTGATCTTAAAGTCCGGCGCCAGGGTTCACTTGGCGTCAGCAGGACCTTGGTATTGTTTCTGAGTGGCAGCAATCTCCTCACGGAGGTAGGAATGAAGGGAGTCAAGGTCGATGGAGTATTCCTGCACTCTAGTGGAGGTGAGGTCTCTCTCTGGATGTACTGTCAAGTTCAGATGGTAACCCTTGTTAGCAAAGAAGGGAGAAACTCTGGTGGTTGCATTCGGCGCGTTGTTGTATGCAAACTCTGCTAAGGAAAGGAGTTCAGACCAGTTGTCCTGTTGATAATTGCAATAGACCTGAAGGTACTGCTCCAGGGTCTGGTTCATACACTCTGTTTGACCATCTCCCTCCGGATGGTAACCAGAGGTAAAGTGGAGTCGGATGTTGAGGGCCTTTCTGAGTGAGTGGAAGAAGTGAGAGACGAACTCTGAACCTTGATTGGAGGTGATGTGAGAGGGAACTCCATGCTTTGAAAAGACATGAAGGAGGAAGAGTTTTGCAAGCTCCAGAGATGTCACCTTATCGTCAGTTGGGATGAATATACATTGCTTGGAAAGGCAATCGACAACGACTAGGATGGCAGTGTGTCCGGAGGACATGGGAAGTTGTTTGATGAAGTCCATGGATATGGAATTCCATGGCTTCTCAGGAATTGGGAGCTGTTTTAGGAGTCTGTAGGGCTTATGTCTAGGGACCTTGGCTCGAGCACAGGCTGTGCAAGAAGAGACATACTCCTTGATGAATGTCCAGATGCCCGGCCAGGTATATTCCTGACGGATTAGCTCCAAAGTGCGATTTTGTCCGAAATGTCCAGATAGCGGATGATCATGCTTATACCAGAGCACACGGAGTTGGAGGTTATCAGTGTCCAGAACATAGATACGATTATCCAAACAGAGGAAGCTGTTGGAGTCGATGGACCAGCGTGAATCGGGGTTGGAGTCAGAGAGGTGGATGGCAGTGATGGGGTTGGAGGGGAGGGCAGAGAGAATATCGCTGTGAAGTGACTCGATGTCAAAGAGGGTGCTGGCCCAGAGAACCAGAGCTGCAAGATAAGTGGCCCATAAGGACACAGCAAGCTGTTCCTGAGTAAAAATGGGGCGGAAGTTGTGGGGATTAACGCGAGTGTAGTCCCTATTCCCCTCTTTGGGGTAGACATCCCAGCATCTAGTAAGGGCATCAGGCTTGGCTCCAAGGCATCCGGGGTGGAAACGAACGATCAGATTGAACTGGGAAAGGAACTCTGACCACCAGGCCTGCTGGCAAGTCAGGAGCTTGGTAGTGGCGAAATACTTCAGATTTTTGTGATCAGTGACGACGTCAACCAGAGTTCCGGAACCTTCAAGGTAGTGGTGCCAAGTCCAGAATGCCTCATGGATGGCGAGTAGCTCCTCGTCATGGGTGTCATAATTGAGCTCCAGAGAATGGAGCGTCTGAGAGTAGTAAGTGACTGGCCAGATTTCCTCGTCCATACAACGGATAGAGAGGATACCAGCAATAGCGTAGTTGGAGGCATCAGTTTCTACTATGATCGGAGCATCCAGAACCCAGTGGGTAAGGATCGGAGCTGAGGTAAAGGCATCCTTGAGTGCCTGGAAGGTGGAACGACAGTCTGTGGAGAAGTTCCATGGAGTACCCTTTCATGTGAGTCGGGTCAGGGGAACAACGATATCGGAGTAGTTATGAATGAAACACCTGTAGAAATTCGCAAAATCCAAGAAGGACTGGATGTCCTTGACTTTCTGAGGCTTGGGCCAATCTAAGATTGCTTTAACCTTTTCCGGAGACATGGTAAGTCCGGAGGGAGAGAGTTGGTATCCAAGATAATTGGTGGAGTCAGTGTGGAATTCACACTTATCTGGGTGGGTGTAAAGTCCGTGTTTGCGGAGTCGACAGAGCACTTCCTGGACATGCTCCTTGTGGAAGGCCTTGTCCGCGGAGTAGATGAGGATGTCATCAAGATAGACTATAACACAAACATCTAATAGATCAGTGAAGATGGTGTTGACAAACTGCTAGAAAGCTGCTGGAGCATTGGTGAGACCAAATGGCATGACTAGCCACTCATACAAGCCATAACAGGTCTGGAACAAAGTCTTCCATTCATCTCCCTCAGCAATGCAGACCAGATGGCATGCATGCCGGAGGTCGATTTTGGTATAGATCTTAGCTTGGCTCGGAGCATCTAGGAGGTTAGAGATGTGGGGAAGGGGATAGCAGTCTTTCTTTGTGATCTTGTTAAGTCCTCAAAAGTCGACGCAGAGGCAGAGGGAACCATCCTTCTTGTGGACAAAGAGGACCAGAGCAGTGTGGGTGGAAGAGGAGGGGCGAATGAACCCATTAGCTAGGTGTTCATCGAGGAACGTCCGGAGTGACTCAAGCTCGGAGGTGGAGAGGGAGTACATGGTGCCCAATGGAGGAGATGTATCTTCTTCCAGGTTGATCCTGAAATCATGTTCATGGTGCGGAGCAAGCTTAGAAGCCCTGCTTTTGCTAAAGACGTCCGCGAAGTCATGGTAGTCTGGAGGGACTCCAGAGAGATCAACAGGATCCAGAGTTGTGGAAGACGCATGGAGTTGGGTATCCTTGGGGCAGAGTTGCAGGCTAAACTGTAAGGAGCCCTAAAGGCGACAGGCCAATGCAAAGGCAGGTGCATTGATCAGTGCAATGGGCAGAGCCTTGCGATCACAGAAATGCAGTGGATCAGGGGGTGTGGGGTCAGCCGGAGAAGGTAAGTCTGGAGGCTATGGGGTAGAGCTTAAAGTTACTGGCAAAGTCTGTCCAGATGGGCAGAACAAAATACTGCTCGAAACCCAGTCAATCAACAGATTGTAGCAGGTGAACCAGTTGTGTCCTAGCACAAGGGAATAGGATTCATCCAGCGGAGTGACATAGAATGTCGTTGGAGTGATGTCATCAGTTTCAAAACGGATAGAGAGGTCGACAGCATGAGTAATGGTGGAGTTGGATGTTCCATCAAAGAGCCAGAGTTCAAGTGGAGGGACAGGGTATGGGGAAAGTCTGTGATCATTAACAAATGAGGTGTGACGATCCTTGCTGTCTCGTATATGGTCTCTAGTAGACTCTTCATCGCAATGGACTTAGCATATACTTTTTGCTTGATCTTATCTTATCGTTTCATGACTAATCTGATCGTGCTTATCTTCTGCTCTTCTTCCCGATCAGATCTATCTCCATTTGGCTATTCTCTACCATGGCCATTACCGTGTTCCTTCTAGACTTCTACTGCGTGTAGCCAACGCCCTTTTAATCACCGAGTGATTCTTTTCATTTCCATGCTGTGCATGGCTATGGCACAGCCCAGTTCATTACCACTGCTGCGGCTTTTCTTCCATTTGATCTGCCACCCGCAGTATCAAACGTGTTATTCATTTCTGTTCCCCTCAGCCCTAAAGGCTGTGGATCGTCTTTATCGCTATTGGATAGCTACAACATGGACTCTTACCTTAGTCGCATCCCTACTGCATAGGCATAGCATTCTACCTAATCAGGTATTAGGGTTAGCAATACATGTACAAATAGTATAGTAGTATATAAACCTCAAGGACAACGCTGGGTAGATTCCCAGTCTAGTCTCTTGGTTTTCTCCAGAACTCGACTACTAAGCCACTTCGATGCCTCAACTCTTTCCTCAACAGAACGAGTTAGTAGTCTTTTATTCTTTTTAGCTGATAGTTGTAGTAGAGCCGGTTCAAAGTTCCCCATTGGGTTCTGCCGTTTCATTAGACTAGACTCTTATTTCTTCTAGTGACTCCCTCTACTACAGGACCAGTACTAATGAGTACTAGTGTCCTTCCCCCAGTTCCACCACTCCCTTCGACCTTTCATTGTTGGTCGCCAACGGGCAGAGCCAAGAGAGAGGCAAGAACAGGCTGCACAGGTCCCGGACGGTGGGAACAGATCTGTCTCGCCAGCCACCGCCTTCTTACAAGAGTTAGAAGGTTCTTTACCAGGCTTCCCCCATTGGGATTCAATCATGAGAGATACGATCAACGGAGACGTGAGATCAGAGAATGGCTGTGAAGAGAGTACATCACCAGCCACCAACTTGAAGGAAGAGGACATAGTCGGACCTTCAACCTTCCAAAAAGAAGAAGATTAGAAGGTTGGTCGGAATACGAGTTTGAAGAAGCACCTGCAGCACCACCACCGCCTAAGAAAAGGCAACACTGGCAATACCAGCAGGAGATAAAGAGGGGAATAGAAAGAGGAAGTAGGATAGGACTACGAAACATCCCACCTCGCTCTTACAAATATTGAATGCAATTAATTGTCATTCTTCTCCTTTTTAGTCTGACCTTTTACATCATCACAATCTACTTTCTTAGGTGGATTGCCAAATACGCAACAGACTCTCAAGTCCCAATTCTCTTCATAGGAAACTGAAGCAGAACTTTTAGAACACCTTTCTCCGCTTTCATCGGAGTAGTCCCTGCTACCCATGCAACGTCAGACGGTTGGATCTTTGGAGAAGGACTCCAACAATGCCCCCACAATTGCCAACACTATTAGATGATTTCAATGTTTGAACTCATCCTCGCCACATTCCTTGGAATTTTCCTTATCTGCACTATCATCACTTGCTGGATTATAAAACTTGTCGTTGAAAGAAACGCACCCATACTCGCAGTAGCACACGTCTACAAGACGGAAGAAAACCCTTTCGGAATAAGCTTCGGTATAGTAAGCCCGACTAAAGCCTCCAGAGACAATTGGAGATACCACGGAGGTTGGTTTAACGAGAACGACTGGCATGTCCCTGAATTAGTAAGATCAGATTGGGACAACGATAACGTCACCATCGCTGCTTTTGATTAAGTCATGGCATTACCCGAACATCTTTCTCAAGCACTTGATGCGCTTGCCGGATCTTCAAAACAAGAGCTATTCCAATTAGGGATTCATCTCAAAGAATATCTCGATATACATAGCCGGGCTATGGAACAAATCTTACGAGAAAATAGAAAATTGCGAGAAGACGTTGAGGAAATGGAAGAGCAAGTAAAGGCTGGACCATCCTCTAGCGGTGGTGCTAGAATCACCAAGATAGTAGCCGATCTGGGAGAGTACGATGGTACCAGAGGAAGAAAGTTCGAAGAATGGTGGACTAAAGCCCAAGTATGGAGGCAAGAAAATATAGGGGTACTCAAAGGCGAAGCAGGAGTAAAGGCCATACTGTCACGCATGACTAAAGGTGATGCCGGAGCATTCGCATGAGCCCATCTGAATAAAATCCTAAAGGGGGATGAAACAGATTGGCCCGAATTCAAGAAGCTCATCGAGCTTCATTTCCAATTAACCAATGAGAAGGAATGGGCTAGACGACAGATCGAGAATCTAAAACAAACCGATAAAATGACAGTAGCCCAGTATCTTATCAAATTAGAAAATTACCTAGCAACAGCCGAATACGACGGAGATCGTATTTTGCAAATCATGGAAAGGAACATGAATCAAGATATGGTCAAATATCTTTTTTTACGAGATGGACGATACAAGGAATGTGCCACCTTCATGGCCAAGGTCAAGGAGTATGGGGAACGGCAGGAATTATTAGGATTCATCTGATGAGGAACTGCTGATCAAATCTCCAGACCTACGAAAGATCCAAATGCCATGGATGTAGATGCCATTCAAAAGGGACAAGGATCTCGCCCCCTAAAATGTTTTAATTGCCAAGGACCCCACATAGCATCGAAATGCCCTAAACCCAAAAAGGCATGCGAAAAATGCAAATTCCTCGGAGGAGGACATGCTAAATGGTGCGCTACAGGGCGACCCTCTTGTAATATCCGAGAAATGAACTTGGAAGAAGGGATGGAAGATCCAAAACCCTCAAAAGGAAAAGAAAGAGATTGGAGTAAGTCTATAGCAGGCATGGGTTTTGATGAAGCACACGCCTGGTTTCAAGACTATGAAACGCTTTCCAAAAAGGGAAAAGATTAGGGTGACCCCCTAGATCTGGGAAGGGAGGAAGCCTGAATTAATATGCTATTTTGGAAATAGAAGAAACTTTATCTTTGCCATCATGCGGGTCTCATCTAGATGATGAGCTTGGCCAGGACATAACGCCAGTGCTTAATTCGCATATAACCAAGAAAGAGAAAGTTTTCCCAGAAGTAGTGGAAATACGAAGTATGGAAACTTCTACTCCCACCCCTGAACAAAAGCGACATGATGTCCGAACCATGTACCCAAGTTTGACAGAAGCAGATCTTGATGATCTAATACCTGACTCGAAAGAAACCAAGTTTCACTTCCTAAGAACTTTAAACCCCCAGAAGAATATAGTTCTACCAATAAAAATCATGCCGAAACTAAACATACCTTTCACAAAAACATCTGCCCTCCTAGATTCTGGAGCAAACGCGATCTTCATCGATCAAAGTTTTGCACAGCATCTTTATTTACCTCTAACACCTTTATGACATCCGATAGCAGTGTATAACGCCGATGGTACCTTAAACACTGCTGGAAAAATAACGCATAATTGTCAGCTTGTTATGGAATATGAAGGTCATCGTGAGAAATTGACAGCTGAGGTCACCAATTTAGGAAAGTTTGAATTTATTCTGGGATATGAGTGGTTACAGCGCCACAACCCTGATATAGATTGGACTACTGGGTCGGTTAGATTGACGAGATGTCCCCAACACTGTCAAAATCTCCAACAAGGTGATTCCACCCCGAGCAAGTTTTTACAGATGCTTCAAAAAGAACAGCTAGATCAAAGCTACAATGTGTATCATTGGATAAATTCCTTAGAAAGGAATGCAGAACAACAGAAACTACTCGAAAGAGTTCAACCAAAAGAGATTCCCCCTGAACAACTAGTCCCAAAAGAATATCACGATTATCTCACAGTATTTTCTAAAAAGGATTCCGAGAGAATGCCTTTATGAAAACCATGGGATCATGCAATAGAATTGCAAGAAAATTTTAAACCCCGAAAAGGAAGGATCATTCCTTTATCTATAGATGAGCAAGAAGAAGTTACCGCATTCCTGGATGAACAAATCCAAAAGGGGTACTAAATCCCTGCAAACATCCCCTGTATTCTTTGTTCCTAAAAAGGATGGTGGAAAACGAGTGGTACAGGATTACCGATATCTCAATGAACATACCATTAAAAATAATTATCCGCTTCCTTTGATTTCTCAACTTGTAGACAAGTTGAAAGATGCCAAGTTATTCATCAAAATGGATCTAAGATGGGGATACAATAACGTACGCATCAAAGAAGGAGATGAATGGAAGGCAGCTTTTGTATGCTTCCAAGGAGCATATGAACCTCTCGTAATGTACTTCGGATTATGCAACTCACCCACCACGTTCCAAGCAATGATGAATGAAATCTTTGCTGATATGGATGATGTGGTAGTGGTGTACATCAACGATTTATTAATATTCACAAAAACAGAGGACCAGGAAGAACACGATCGAATTGTGCAAGAAGTATTATGACGCTTGAAAGAGAATGACCTCTTTGTGAAAGCCCCCAAGTGTCACTTTTGTGTCACTGAAGTAGACTTCCTTGGCATGATCGTGGGAAAGAACGGCATTTCTATGGATCCAAAGAAGGTAGAGGCTATAACTCAATGGCCCATCCCAACCAACGTCAAAGGAGTAAGAAGCTTTTTAGGATTAGCAAATTTTTATCGTCGCTTCATCTCTGATTTCTCAAAACAAGCTAGACCCCTGAATAATCTCTTAAAAAAGGAAACTCCGTTTGAATGGGGTTCAGAACAACAGGAAGCATTTGAAACGCTCAAGAATTTGTTTGTAACGGCTCCAGTTTTAGCCTATCCCGATATAGATTGTGAATTTCGTTTAGAAGCCAACGCCTCAGATTATGCCACAGGAGCAGTGCTTTCCATAAAAAAGAATGACAAATGGCACCCTGTCGCTTATGCTTCTCATAGCATGCAACCTGCCGAATGAAATTACCCCATCTCAGATAAAGAAATGCTCTCAGTCATACGATCATTAGAAGAATGGAGACATTATCTTGAAGGAGCTAGATTTCCTGTGGAAGTCTGGAATGATCACCAGAATCTTCAGTGGTATCAGACAAGACAGGATCTTAACCAAAGACAAGCTAGATGGGCACAATACCTATCCAGATTTAACCTAAAATGGATTCACAAGCCTGGAGCTACTATGGGAAAAGCTGATGCTCTCTCTAGAAGAGAAGATCACGCTATCGGCATAGATCAAGATAATAAAGAAGTATTAGTAATTCCGCCGGAGCAGATAGGATCTATGGAGCAAGATACTCCAATTCTCATCTCCAATGAAGGCGAACGACTTAACAAATCTATATTCAACGAGCTTTGCAAGCTTATGGAGAAAGATACCATATATCTTGGCAGAAAACACTTTTTACTCGAAGGAGAAGACGGCTTGTTACATGATCCGCAAGGCCGCATATACGTACCAGATTCTGCCTTGATTAAGATGGACATTCTCAGGCTCTATCACGATTCACCCATAGCAGGTCACCCTGGATATGAAAAAACATTGGAATTAATTTCCAGATTCTATTGGTGGCCAGGAATATCCACTTTTATACGAGAGTACGTCACTCACTGTGAAAGATGTCAACAATTCAAGGGAACCAATAAAGCCCCTAGTGGGTTACTTCAACCACTTCCTATTCCGGAAAGACCTTGGAGTCATATTTCTGCCAATTTCATTACAGATTTACCAAAATCTAGATCATTCGATTCCATTCTCACAGTTGTAGATCGATTTTCTAAAGAAGTTGAACTTATTCCTTGCACTAAGGAATGCAGTGCCCTGGACATGGCACGATTATTCCTCAATAATGTATGGAAGCATCATGGTCTTCCCTCTTCTATCGTCTTAGATTGAGGACCTCAATTTGCTGTGCAAGTAATGAAAGAAATCAATAAAGCACTATCTATTGAAACTAAGCTCAGTACCGCATTTCATCCTCAGACAGATGG
>JBBPUB010000648.1:0-10854 GCA_038094415.1 Xerocomus alliaceus
AGGCAGGAAAACATAGGAGTTCTAAAAGGAGAAGCAGAAGTAAAAGCAATATTGTCACGAATGACTAAAGGCGATGCTGGAGCATTCACACATGCCCATCTTAATAAGATCCTAAAAGGGGATGAAACGGATTGGCCTGAATTCAAGAAGCTTATTGAGCTTCATTTCCGCTTAACCAATGAAAAGGAATGGGCTAGACGACAGATCAAGAATCTGAAACAAACCGAAAAAATGACAGTAGCCCAATATCTTATCAAGCTAGAAAATTACCTGGTGTCAAGTCCAGTCCCTCTGGGATGTTACTCCGGATAAGTCTGAGCTAGTAGGGCAGAGGTTCAGAGGTTAGTACAGAGGTGGACTGAAGTCCAGACAGAGATAGTAACGGGTGAACTTAGGAGTGTGAGGACTTAGCGCAGGACGTATGTGTTGCGCTCTTGCTCTAGTCCGGTCCTTGTTGAGACAGAGTTAAGGAAGAGGATAGAGGGAAGGAGACTGGAGGAAGTGGAGGAAACTTAATCAATATTCGTACTGAGGAGAGTACAGCAGAATTGTACAGAATATATATACTACTGAAAAACGCCACTAGAATGGAGTGCATAGGACGGAGTCCAGTAATACGAAGTCCGGAGCTGTGACTGGTGTTAGCAGTCACCGGAGCTATGCTCCATAATGAACTCTAAGTGACGGAGAATGGAGACTGCGGAACTAATACTAAAGGAGATGTAAGATAAGAAGAATAAGGGGTACTATAATGAACAAAGCCGGTCAGTGCAGCATAACTCTGGCACGATCTACTCAGGAAGGTGTTCCTCACCTCCAGAAGTTGAAGTCCGGGATATGACAGTATCCCCCTCTTAGGCCTGAACCCTTGAAGGCCGTGTGGCTGAGTGGAGTGTGGGTGTGGAGTTGGTGTGGAGATGTGTGGTGGAGTTTGGTCGATCCGCGTAACTCCGTTGATTGTTGGTCGGAGTCCGAATTTGTGGCTGGGCATATAAGCCCGGATGATGCATGGTTGGTCTCTATTTTTCTCCCACCATCATTCATCATAACCACCACATCCGACCTTCCCTTCCCACTATCGGAGATCGCCAAATGGACCTGGGGGGACATCCAGGAGAAAATCGACAACGACGACATAACCATAGCCGTGAAGGCTGCGGAGCGAGGGCGACGACGGGAAGAGGCAAAGAGGAAGGCCGAGGAGGCAGCGTGAAAGAAGGCAGAGGCAGAGGCACGGGCAGCGGAGGAGAAGAGGCGAGCGGAGGTGGCGGAACGGAGGCGCAAGGAAGCGGTGGAGGCAGCCAAGAAAAGAGTGAGTGGCCGCGTTGTGTGAATACGGGCACTACTGATTTGTCGTTAGGCCGAGCAAGTCCGGGTTGCACAGACCACAGACAAAGGCAAGGGGAAGGCACCGCCACCGTGCAACCGGTGCGAGTTGAGGGACGAGCCATGCGAGATGGGGACTGGCAAGTCCAATTCTTGCATCACCTGTCAAGAGGCAAAGGCAAAGTGCGTACGCCCCAGAGATGGTGAGGCGTCGGAGAAGCCCGTGACGAAGAAGCCCGCAACGAAGCAGAGGCACACAATGGGGGCGGAAGAAGACCCAAGGCCGCGCAAGAAGGTACGCGAGGACACGGTAACGGAGACAGGGCCGAGTGGGGAGAGTGGTGTTGAGCGCGCCCTTTGGGGCATCGAGCTGGTGATCCGGTCGTTGGATAACCACGTCCAGACCCAGACTCACCTGCTCCACTGGCTCGTGGAGCTCAAGGAAGCGGAGGCGTTCGATGATCCGGAGGAGGAGATGGTGGATGAGGACACAGCGGAAGCGGCAGGAGAGTTGGAGGGTCTGAGGGAGGACTACGAGGAGTCTGGGATGTCGCCACCATTACCCCCGTAGTGTATTAGTTTTCCGGACTTGTATAAATAGCGTCGGAGTTGAATGGAGTTGGA
This sequence comes from Xerocomus alliaceus, assembly GCA_038094415.1. Classification (NCBI taxonomy): domain Eukaryota; kingdom Fungi; phylum Basidiomycota; class Agaricomycetes; order Boletales; family Boletaceae; genus Xerocomus; species Xerocomus alliaceus. The sequence continues at coordinate 1,951 of JBBPUB010000648.1, forward strand.
ATGGAAGGAAAAAAAACAGAAAGGAAAGAACAAGGAAAGAAAGGAAACTTCGGAGTTGTACGATATTAGGTGGGTAGTGGCCCGGGCTTGTCTGAGTACCTCTCATGGAAGTCCAAAACAAGGTCCCTTGCATTTCCCAACTCCGTGGCAAGTAGCTAGAAGGTCTCGTCATCAGTTCCCTCATAGCCCAACCAATGAACCAGGTACAAGAGTTGGCAGTGACGCCTTCTCCGATCGATCTTGGAGTCTAAAATCTCCACAATCTCGTACTCCAGCTCACCGTCGACCTCAACCGGAGGTGGCAGCGGTTGGACATGATTTAGTATAGTATTTGGAGTAGAGACTTCTAATTGAGAGACGTGAAAAACTGGATGTACGAAATGCATAGTGTCAGGTAAACGTAAAGTAAATGAGTGAGAACCAGGCTTAGCGATAATCGAAAATGGGCCTAGATTCTTCTCGGATAGTTTTTTAGATGGTCGTGTAGACCTGAAGTACTTGGCCTTCACGTACACTTGGTCACCGATCTTGAAGTCCAGGGCTGGACTTCGTTTAGCGTTGGCAGGTCCCTGATAATGCTTCTGAGCTTCAGCCATCTCCGACCGGAGGAAATCATGGAGTTGATCCAAGTCCGCGACATAAGCTTTGGCTGCGGACGAGGTGAGATCACGATCAGAGTTGATAGACAGATTTGGGTGATAGCCCTTATTAGCAAAGAACGGGGATACTCCGGTAGTAGCACTTGGAGCGTTGTTGTACGCGAATTCGGCGAGAGGGAGAAGTTCCGACCAATTGTCCTGCTGATAGTTGCAGTAAATCCGGAGGTATTGCTCGAGGGTCTGATTAGTGCGTTCAGTTTGACCATCCCCCTCTGGATGATATCTGAAGGTGAAATGAAGACATATATCAAGAGCTTTACCTAAAGACCGGAAGAAGTGTGATACAAACTCAGAGCCCCGGTTGGAGGTGACATGGGCGGGAACTCCATGCTTACTGAACATGTTGATCAGGAACAACTTGGCTAGGTCGGCGGAGGTGATGGTATCATGAGTCGGGATGAAGATCAATTGTTTAGACAACCGATCAACAACTACTAGGATCGCTGTATAACCCTCTGAAGGGGGAAGCTGTTCAATGAAATCCATGGAGATGGAGTTCCATGGTTTCTCCGGAATTGGTAGCTGCTTGAGGAGTCCGTAAGGCTGGTGCCTCGGAACCTTGGTGTGGGCGCAGGATGTACAGGAACTAACATAGTCCTTGACGAAGGTGCAGATGCCCAGCCAGGTATACTCACGGCGAATGAGTTCCAAAGTGCAGTTCTGGCCAAAATGACCTGCAGCGGGGTGATCATGGAAGTAGCGGAGAATCTGGAGCTGGAGATCTTCAGCTTCAGGGACATAGATGCGATTGTCCTGGAGTAGGAATCCTTCAGGGTTGACTGTCCAGCGAGGGTTGTCAATAGACTCAGAGGAGAGGATGCAGGATGTGACTGGATCATTGGGAAGAGAGGAGAGGATGTCAGAGTGGAGTTGCTCAACATCGACTAGGAGTGAGGCCCGGAGTGTCGGAGTAGCTAAGTAAGTTGCACGAAGAGACACAGCGAGCTGTTCATGGGTGAATATGGGCTGGAAATTGTCGGGGTTGATGCGAGCGTAGTCTTTATCCCCCTCTTTTGGATAAATGTCCCAACGTCTAGTTAGTGCATCGGGTTTGGCTCTGAGCTTACCAGGCCGGTAACGGACTGCCATATTGAATTGGCAGAGGTATTTGGACCAGTGGGCCTGGTGGTGCGTCAGGAGCTTAGTGGTGGAGAAATACTCAAGATTCTTGTGATCAGTAACGACGTCGATTGGGGATCCAGAGCCCTCAAGGAAGTGACGCCAATTCCTAAATGCCTCAAAAATCGCCAACAGCTCCTTGTTGTGCGTGTCATAGTTCAACTCCAGTCCTGTAAGGGTGCGGGAGTAGAATGCAACCGGATGGAGTTCAGAGTCGGAGCTAGTGATGGATAGAATGCTGGTGATAGCATAATCGGAGGTGTCGGTTTTGACGGTAATGGGAGCATCCAGAGTCCAGTGGATTAACACCGGAGCGGAGATGAAGATTGCCGGATGAAGCCGATGCGGAGGTGTTCATCTAAGAAGTCCTTAAGGGCCCCCTGTTCTGTGGGGGAGAGGGAGTAGAGCCGACTGATTGGAGGTTCGGTACCTTCCTCGAGATCAATCTTCAGATCAAAGGGACGGTGCTCAGGAAGCGTATCCACCTTCTTCTTGCTGAAGACATCTGCAAAGTCATGGTACTCCGAGGGAACTCCAGAGAGGTCTGGAGGTACCTCCGGAGCGTTGGAGACTGTAACTGAGCGAGCTTTAGCGGAGTTAATATCTCGAAGGGAAAGGGTGAAGGGAACAGAGCCCTCCAACTTGCAAGCGCAATTGAACATGGCTGCATTGACGAAGGAGATCGCTGGGCATGTAAGCCCGGGGGCTCTAGGTGAATCCAGGGGTGTAGTCTCCAGAGGATGAGCAGGGTGATTGTTGGGTGATGGAGGAAGAGGAACAGAGTTTGGCTCAGGAGACTCGGAGGTTGACGTTAGGGTTGGCACCCCACCTGTGGAAGTCCAGAATGTGATGCTGCCCAATACCCAATCAATCGATGGATTGTAGTGGATGAGCCAGCTGTGCCCTAATACTATCGCACAAAAGGGATCCAGCGAGGTTACGTAAAACGTATCGGAGGTGGTTTCACCAGATGGAAAGAGGATCAGAAGGTCTACAGCGGAGTTGATGTTGGAGGTAGAGGAGCCGTCGAAGAGACGGAGGGAAAGCGGGGAAATGGAGTTCGTAGGGATTTTGTGGGTATTAATGAATGTGGAATCTATGAAGCAGTGGGTAGAACTGGAGTCAAGTAGACACGAAACGGAGGACAGATTAAAGGTCGGAATGGATACTATAGGTTTAAGGGAATTAGGATTGGAAAGAGCGGACGCATTGAGACAGAGTTCCTGAGGTGCACGATCAGGAATAACGCAACTCCCGGACCGTGCAGTTCTATGGGAGCCGCACTCTATTTTTTCACCTCCGAAGAAGTGGAGCTCGTCGAGGCTTCTGCTGGAGTAGCCGCAGCAGCACGAGCCTTTGAAGCTCTAGAGCTGGATTTCGGACACTCCTTGGCGGTGTGCCCAGATTGCCCGCAGAACAGGCAGAGACCTTGGTGAAGGCAGCGTTGGCGCTCCTCAGGGAGAAGCTTGCCGTCCTTGCCCAACTTGGCGGAGATGCTATCAGCATTGTTAGCATCTCTATTCTTAGGTGAGTTCTTACCACCTCCAGAGGATCCGGAGGGTGAGGAGTTAGATCCCTTGGACTTGGATTCATCCTTGGGCTTGTCGGAGGTACTGGAGTTGTTTGAGGATGTCGAGTTGGCGGATTTGTTGTTGGAGTGGCCTCCAGAGTTTGAGCCACTCGGCTTGGTTGCTCGGGAGATTTCCTCCTTTCGCTCCCAATACCGATGGTCTATCCTTTGGGCCATCTCACGGAGTTCGGTGAGGGTGTCGGGCTTGCCAAGATGAGAGACCTCGTCCTTGATCCAGTCCAGAAGTCCCATGTAGAAACTCCAGCAGAGCACACCATGGCCCCAATCCTGGACCTGGCTTGCCAGGCAATTCCACTCAATGATATACCTAGTGATACATTGTGAGTCCTTTATCTGCAGTCGCTTGAGTTGAGCTTCTGCGTCAGTGACAGGGTCGTGGGGTCCGAAGTTGGACTGCAGTTCATATAAAAATGTCTGCCAGTTGTCCATCCACTTCGGCCGGAGATGCAGCAGTTCGGTCCCGAGCAAGTCCGGTTCGAAATAATCTAGGGCTATGCCCTTGAGATATGATTGCGCAAATGTTACCTTAATTCTATCTGTGCGATAGGTCTTTGGATTCGCTTGAAAGTTCAGTTCGCACTGAACGACGAAAGGCCGGAGCTTCTTGGGATCCATTCCATCGAACGGATCTGGCTCTCGGACCTTTGCTTTTGGGGTATTGGAGTTGTTGTTATGTCTGAGGGCCGCTCTTGTCATGTTCCGGATCGCGTTAGCAAGCTGTGTGAACGGTTCATAAGCTAGCAGTACGTGATTGAGATCGTCATCTTCGGATTCGGAGGCCGGATCATCATCAGGTTGATCAGGGTTGTCACCGGGCGGGTTATCATCCAGGTCGTTACCACTGTCACCATCATCACCACCATCGCCAGGGTCTGGGGGCGGAGGGCCGCCGGTACCACCAGGAGGTCCTCGCGAGCCATCTATCTCAGGCGCTGAACGAATCGATGACTGGGAGTGAGACTGGTCACCAGCCAACTCCCGAAAATGAGGAGATGGCGGAGATTGTTCTGAAGGCAGCGCTGTCAGATGGGAGTTACATCTGAAAATACCGGAAATCAAGGGGACGTGGCCACGAGCAGTGAAGCTGACGTATTCGCCAGGAATACTACGGGGACTACCGAAGGTAGCCATGGTTCTGGAGTGAATATTGTAAGTATGGGTATGAGACATGAGGTCTTGAGGACTAGAACAAGGTGTGAGTACAAATATACTGTCAAGTCCGGTCCCTCCGGGATGTTACTCCGGATAAGTCCGAGCTAGTAGGGCAGAGGTTCAGAGGTTAGTACAGAGGTGGACTGAAGTCCAGATGGAGATAGTAATGGGTGGACTTAGGAGTGTGAGGACTTAGCGCAGGACGTATGTGTTGCGCTCTTGCTCTAGTCTGGTCCTTGTTGAGACAGAGTTAAGGAAGAGGATAGAGGGAAGGAGACTGGAGGAAGTGGAGGAAACTTAATCAATATTCGTACTGAGGAGAGTACAGCAGAATTGTACAGAATATATATACTACTAAAAAACGCCACTAGAATGAAGCGCATAGGACGGAGTCCGGTAATACAAAGTCCGGAGCTGTGACTGGTGTTAGCAGTCACCGGAGCTATGCTCCATAATGAACTCTAAGTGACGGAGAATGGAGACTGCGGAACTAATACTAAAGGAGATGTAAGATAAGAAGAACAAGGGGTACTATAATGAACAAAGTCCGGAGGTGAGGAACGCCTTCCTGAGTAGATCGTGCCAGAGTTACGCTGCGCTGACCGGAGTTGAAGTCCGGGATATGACACCTGGCAACAGCAGAATATGACGGAGATCATATCTTGCAGATCATGGAATGAAACATGAATCAAGATATGGTCAAATATCTTTTCTTAAAAGATGACAGATACAGGGAATGCGCCACTTTCATGGCCAAAGTAAAAGAATATGGAGAAAGACAGGAACTCTTAGGATTTATAACGCCGATGGTACCTTAAATGCAGCTGGAAAAATAACGCATAACTGCCAGCTTGTTATGGAATATAAAGGTCATCGTGAGAAATTGACAGCAGAGGTCACTGATTTAGGAAAGTTCGAATTTATTCTGGGATATGAGTGATTACAGTGCCACAACCCTGATATAGATTGGACCACTGGATCGGTTAGATTGACAAGATGTCCCTAGCATTGTTGAAATCTCCAACAAGGTGATTCCACCCCAAGCAAGTTTTTACAGATGCTTCGAAAAGAACAGCTAGATCAAAGCTATAACGTATATCATTGGATTAATTCCTTAGAAAGGAATAATGAACAACAGAAGCTACTCAAGAGAGTTCAACCAAAAGAGATTCCCCCTGAACAATTAGTTCTGAAAGAATATCATGATTATCTTATGGTATTTTCAAAGAGGGATTCTGAGTGAATGCCCTTACGAAACTGTGGGATCATGCAATAGAATTGCAAGAGGACTTTAAACCCTGGAAAGGAAGAATTATCCCTTTATCATTAAATGAGCAAGAGGAAGTAACCACATTCCTGGATGAACAAATCCAAAAGAGGTATATTCGCCCATCCAAATCTCCGCAAACCTCCCCTATATTCTTTGTTCCAAAGAAAGACAGTGGGAAACGAATGGTATAGGATTACTGATATCTCAATGAGCACACCGTCAAGAACAACTATCCACTTCTGTTGATTTCTCAGCTTGTAGACAAGTTGAAGGATGCCAAATTATTTACCAAGATGAATCTAAGATGGGGATACAATAATGTATGCATCAAAGAAGGAGATGAGTGGAAAGCCGCTTTCGTGTGCTTTCGAGGAGCATACGAACCACTTGTGATGTATTTCGGATTATGCAATTCCCCTGCCACCTTCCAAGCAATGATGAATGAAATCTTTGCCGACATGGATGACGTGGTAGTGGTTTACATTGACAATCTATTAATATTTACAAAGACAGACAACCAAGAAGAACATGATCGAATCGTACTGGAAGTACTACGGCAATTAAAAGAGAATGACCTCTTTGTGAAAGCCCCCAAATGTCGCTTTTATGTTACAGAAGTAGATTTTCTTGGCATGATTGTGGGAAAGAACAGCATTTCTATGGACCCAAAGAAGGTAGAGGCTGTTATGCAATGGCCCATTCCCTCCAATATCAAAGGAGTTAGAAGCTTCTTAGGATTGGCAAATTTCTATCGCTGATTCATCTCTGATTTCTCTAACATGGCTAGACCACTAAACAATTTACTAAAGAAGGAAACTCTGTTTGAATGGGGTTTGGATCAACAAAAAGCATTTGAAATGCTTAAAAATTCGTTTGTCACAGCTCTAGTCTTAGCCTATCCCGACATAGATTGTGAATTTCGTTTAGAAGCCAATGCTTCAGATTATGCCACGCAAGCAGTACTCTCTATAAAAAAAGATGACAAATGGCACCCTGTCGCTTACGCTTCACATAGCATGCAACCTGCCAAACAAAATTATCCCATCTCAGATAAAGAAATGCTCTCAGTCATAAGAGCATTAGAAGAATGGAGACATTATCTCGAAGGAGCTAGATTTCCAGTGGAAGTCTGGAATGATCACCAGAATCTTCAATGGTATAAGACAAGGCAAGATCTTAATCGAAGACAAGATAGATGGGCGCAATACCTATCTCGTTTCCATTTGAAATGGATTCATAAACCCGGAGCTACTATGGGAAAAGCCGATGCACTCTCCAGAAGAGAAGATCACACTATCAGTATTAATCAAGACAATAAAGGAGTATTAGTAATTCCGCTGGAGCAGATTGGATCTATGGAGCAAGATACTCCAGTTTTCATCTCCGATGAAGGCGAATGACTTAATAAATCTATATTCAATAAGCTTTGTAAGCTTATGGAGAAAGATACCATATATCTCAGCAGAAAACACTTTTTACTCGAAGGAGAAGATGGCTTGTTGCATGATCTGCAAGACCACATATACGTACCAGACTCTGCCTTAATCAAGATGGACATTCTCAGATTATACCATGATTCCCCTATAGCAGGTCACCCTGGATACAAGAAGACTTTAGAATTAATTTCCAGATTCTATTGGTGGCCGGGAATATCCATGTTTGTAAAAGAATACATCACTCATTGTGAACGATGTCAATGATTCAAAAACACCAATAAGGCCCCTAGTGGGTTATTACAGCCTTTACCAATCCCGGAAAAACCTTGGAGTCATATTTCTGCTGATTTCATCACCGATCTTCCAAGGTCTAGATCATTCGATTCCATTCTTACAGTCGTAGATCAATTTTCAAAAGAAGTTGAACTTATTCCTTGCACCAAACAGTGTAGTGCCCTGGATATGGCACGATTGTTCCTTAATCACGTATGGAAGCATCACAGTCTTCCATCCTTGATTGTTTCAGACAGAGGACTGCAATTTGCTGCACAAGTAATGATGGAGATCAACAAAGCCTTATCTATTGAAACCAAACTTAGCACTGCGTTTCATCCTCAAACAGATGGACAATTGGAGATTGTTAATAAAGAAGTTCAAAAGTTTTTGAGAATCTTTTGTTTGGAAAAACAAGATCAATGGGCAGATTGGCTTGCCATTGCCCAGTTCTCCATTAACTCGAAACAACACACTTCTACGAAAAAGACCCCCTTTGAAGTCATGCATTCATATCACCCCAGGATGGGAATAGAACCACCAAAGACGGATAAAGCACCCACTGCAGTAAGATTTGCTGATGAGATGGCTGCCACATTTGATCAAGTACAGCAGAATATGAAAGCAGCACAGGCACATTAGAAGAAGTATGCAGATCAATCTTGCAGCAATTCCCCTGACTATTGTGTAGGCCAACAAGTTTGGTTATCTACAGAAAACCTTAAACTCACGTGTGCTTCAAAGAAGCTCTCCAAAAGATGGCTAGATCCCTTTACCATTACAAAGATGATGGGAACCAATGCAGTGGAACTAAAGCTTCCCCAATCCATGAGGATCCATTCAGTTGTTAACATCTCTTGAATCAAACCTTATAAAGAACACCTAGAAGGTCAGCCGGTTGAACGGCCTGGTCCTGTCAAGGTGACAGAAGATAGAGATAACAAGTGGGAAGTCGACTTTATTGTGGACAGCAGATATCGGCAGTGCCGACTGGAATATCTGGTACACTGGAAAGGGTATGATGAAACTGATAGAACTTGGGAACCGTGTTCCAACCTTACTAATGCCAAGGAGGCTATTTCTGACTTCTATAAACAACACCCCTTGGCTCCAAGAGCCCTTACCATTGAACCTGATCAGTTTCTTTTCCTCTTTCAGAAATATCCTGAAAACATAACCACTGTTGCGACTTATCATCTCCCCTTCAATCATTTGGACAATGATCTTTAAGCGGGGGGTAGTGTAACGATCCTTGCTGTCTCGAATACAGTCTCTGATAGACTCTTCATCATAACGGACTTAGTGTATACTTTTTGCTTGATCTTATCTTATTGTTTCATGACTAATCTGATTGTGCTTATCTTCTGCTCTTCTTCCCGATCAGATCTATCCCCATTTGGCTAT